>LGAG01000175.1:65120-80647 GCA_001278395.1 Lerema accius
ACGTGTCTAGACACTAATGGCGATCGTGGTATTTCTAAGATATTAGATAGTGACCGTCGCTCGGTAGATAACTTTAACACCTATGTATGTATGCAATAGGCAAGGAAATTTCTTAAGACTGTCCATATTATAGCGACATACGCCACAAAGCAGCCATACACAACCTTTTTTTTTTCAAGGCCAAAAAACATTTGAGCCATAGGATCCCGGCCGCAAGCGAGAAGTTATTAGGTCATTAATAAAACGTAAATCAAAGATGAAAGATGAGAAATTACTAGCTAGTTTTTTGTCTTTTTGCTCCGACTCTCGAATTACTCGTCTTATAGGCGTGAAATTTAAAATAGAACGGAGCATAGGATCTTCAAGTGGGCCAATGAAAAGGCCCGTTGGCTGCAGGTTGAGTATAGTTGCCACAAAGCAAGCAATTTTCCATTGCATTTTTATTTTATGAAGAAGTAACCTGGAATACTAAGTGCACGAAAGCCGACATAATTAAGTTATTGGAAAAAAGAAGGATGCAAGGAAAGTGCGGAAATTATAAGAAAATAAATACAGTAACGAGGGGGAAAGATGATGTGGAAAGACAGGAGTACAAGCTTACTTCCTGCACAAAAGTAATACCAAATAGGTTCTAGAAAGGCCGAGTATTAGAGATTTTAAACCGTATGAAAATGAAACACCCTTAATGGAAGTCAATAATAAGTAATTGAGAGAATTAAGTATCAATGAGGATTCCTCCAATAACGAACAAAATATTATTTGTACTTTCTCAAAGACACAATAAAAATAAGCATATATCGTTTCTTACGACGTTTCCACTGGTATCGCCAGTCATAAGTCCTCAGATTTTGAACACCACTTCAAAGATCTTTGTATAAGGATTCCCTGCTCTTATAACTTTCTTAGGTCAAGGACCCTCAAAATGGAAAAAGTAATGAAGAACAATAAAGCGGTTCGCAAGAATTCCGGATAAAAATATATCGTACACGCCGTAAGCCAGTTGTTTGGTGTAATACTTTTGATCTCGTAAAGCAATATCAACAGCACCGGTTCTCAAAGTTCTGCTATAACCGTTATTTGTCACTTTCGGGCTCTTTATTGCGACAGAGACAGAAATATATTTGTGTTTATGCGATACACGCGTTATGACCTTAAGGTTTTCTAGTTATTTCTAGGGGAAGAGTATTAGTAACGCAACGACAACCCGTACGGCGCAATGCTTATCACGCCGGATCGCCGTTCAATGGGTCCTGGGTTCGACTCCCAGGGGGAGCGAAATTTAAATGATCTGTTCTCGGTCTGGGTGTATGTTTACGGGGTTCTGTGTTGTCCATGGCACCCACAACACAGGGAATTTTAGTGTGGGATTTTGAGTGTATAGCGTTATTTAAAAATATTAACAGTCAAAAAGAAGCAGACATGTTTTCAAATTAAATCAAAATTGTCATAAAGATGATAAGGGCGCATGCACTAATCCTTTTCGGTTATTTAGTAAGAACGGAACATAAGTCAAAATATAAGTGATCGTAACATAGTTACCTACTTGTCAATGTAACGTGTTAAAAACGAAGAGCGTTTAAATGACGAACGAGATCATTAGCAATTTGCAACTATGTAAAAAAATATTGATTACTTCGGCAAGCTGTTTCCATTTCCAATCAACCTACCTACACTGAAATAGCACAGGGCTTAATTAAGATATTATTAGAAACCTAGACAAAAAGTCGGTGTAAAAATTAATTAATATTACGATAAGTTTGTTAATTATTTCTATGTTGTATTGAAGATGTTTTAATATCGACGTTTTATATTTTACGCAATATTATAGGTATTTCTAATTGTTTGATATTTTTTGATTACGTCTGTCATTAAATCGTGGCTTAATTGCCTCGTAATTAAATGAAGTCAAGTTCTAAATTAAAAGATAAAAGTTGCGATTTATTGTCTTTATAGCTCTTCTCATCGTTGTAAGTATAATGTATGAACACTTCGTAGTAGTTGGATGTTTACGAGTGTTTTAAACTGAAGATAATCTTACCGTTAACTGAATGTTTAATAACAGTAATAATAGTTTTAGAACCACAGGCTTTTAGAGTACCTAACATAACCTATGGCCATTGCCCTGTTAGGACAGTAAAATGAATGTTGTAAGTAGATGAATTAAAATGAACTGACGCAGTCTTTTGTGACTTGCCATTTATGAGAACAAGTTTAAGCTTCTTTATAGGTTCAATGCCATTTAAACAATTTATATTACTTAAATTCTTTATCAAAAATGTAGACGAGTTACAGAGTTCAAATACCTTACTATAAATCTAGTGGAATATATTCTGTTTCTCACAATGGGACATAATTCGTCGTATTTTTGGAGCTAAGTTTGCGGAGCTTCATAGGCAATCAAAAAGATTAACATTTTAATATACATGTACACATAATAAATTTTTGGGGTCTAAAATTGTGAGAACCCTGACACCAATTTCAATTTTATTTTTAGGCAAAACTGTAAAACATAAATAATATTGCCAACATTAAAAAACATTGGTTATTCACAAGTAACGATATTGTTAAAAAAGATATTGTCTCTGGCATGCCCTAGACCACAAAGGGCTTAAGATATTGCAACATGTAATAACATCAACGGGTATCATCGGATATTGGGTCATTTTTTACTATGAGCACCCCGATCCTTAAAAAAATGAAGCAATCAGGTTTTTCTTTTTTCAAATATTGATTACAAGTGTTCTAATTCAACCTATTATACAACCATTCTACACTAAACGTAATTTAAATAGCTCATGCAATTACAACAGTAACTAACCTTGTAATGGAAGTAAAACGACTCACGGTAACGAGAATCTAATATGGCCGCTACCATTCGAATTAAGTTAGGTCGTAGTTCCTCTCCTATGAAACTCAATTCTAGGGTTGAAATATGGTCGTTAGGGGTCGTTTAATAAGGGCGGAGCACACAGCGTTACACTAATATGTCGTATAATTTCACGTGATGAAATGTACCTACGTTTTACTTTTTTGTTAACTTTGAAACACCTTATTGTTTTAGAATTTGATCAACATGTATACAACTTAAAGCAAGGAATGTATATGTATACATAGCGTATACAATGGAAAAATCTTGTAAAAAGGTATTGCATACACTGCTACACCTCTCAGAGTATTTCTTGTCTATACAAAGCTGAAGAGTTTGTTTGTTTGAACGCGCTCTCAGGAACTACTGGACTGATTTGAAAAATTCTTTAAGTGTAAGATCCATTTATCGAGGAAGGCTAATATACCATCATGCTGAGATGAATAGGAGAGGAGCAGCAATAAAAAATATTGCGAAAACGGCAAAATTACGCGGGCGGAATCACGTGCGATTGCTAGTGAAATTATAATTATCATTCGCTCAACATACCCTATCAACCCCCGATAACTCTGTCAAATCAAACGCATGTATGTGTGGATTTTATTAAAAAAAAAAATCCTCCTCCATGAAAACTTTAACCATACCAAATCTCAGTATTAATTCTAAAAAGAGGTCTAAAGTTCAACCCTTCACATGTTAATAGATAAACTAAAGGATCAAGGATAAGTTTGCAAGTGTGAGATTACGTTAATATAGCTGAGAGCTGAATCCGGTGTCACAAGATAACTCGGAAAATGTTAATTGCATTGCTGTAATTACAGGTTTCATGACTAAATGTATTTAGTAGCTTTACTGCTAGTAACATGTAAAGAAGACATTCTATTTCTGTCTTGCTCTAGTACAGTATAATGGAAGGAGAACGAGACGAGAAAGGAGGAGAAGGAGAACAAAGAGAAGGAAAGAACAGAGTATATTGTAAACATTATAATCAAATTATCAAGGCGTAAAAAATAAATAATAAGCAATAAAAATGCAATTAATGTTATTTTTTCATAAAAATTACTTCTATCAAACGTCAGTCTGAAACATAGAGTAATATGTAAGCACGTTAAGAAGTGACTTTACCTACTCATTACTCTATTCATTTCAACAACTTCCGTTGAAAAAATAATTTTATCGTAAAACAGAGATGAATTACTTGTCAAAATTTTAATTAATCCAATAATTTTAATTAAAATCTTTTAAATTAACGATGGAACTCCAAAAAATAAACTAATTGAGGAAGTGTTTTTGACAAGCACTTATTAGGTGAAGCCGTGGTGAAAATTATTTAACTTTTCTCGTATTTTCTAAGATTTTAGTTATGTTGTGTAATTTTTCTTTGACTTCCGTCTTATTAGCTTGTGTTGAAGGCTCCATTCATTCGCTAAATACGCGGGAAAGAAAATTCTTAAGAACAGAAAAGTTTATTAAAAGAGGGCGAGAAAATAATATGAAACTTATTAGGATTCAGTAATTTGATGAAATAATAATTAAGTAGTCGTTGGAACGTTGATTTTACAAACAGGAAAGTTATGGTTCGAATCCTTCAAGGACTTGTATTAAAATCTTTAACGTTTTGAATATGGCCATATTTAGATGTAATTAGGTTACATGGTTACGAGTACGGAACATCTAAAAACAGAAGGTCCCTTATGTAGGGACTGAATATAAAATTAAACACCGACTTGGTACCACCTGGATCTCACAACTTTTTACGGTAGAAGAACTGACTTGCGAGATTTGGGTTTTTTGACAAGTATTGTTTTTTGACAAGTTTCTTTTTTTGCCGTAAAGTAAAAATTAAATGGATATGTCACACATATTTTAAATATGCCAAAACTTGAGTATATCTCCGTGATTCCTACAAAATTGTATCTGTCAAAAGCTGAATAACTCGCACGTAATAGATAAATACACGTATCCATATAAAAGATTACTTACTAGTACTAGTAACATATTTGTTTATTCAAGTTATATTCAATCTGATAGAGTATTCGTACTCGTATATTCAAGTCGACCCAAATTGTTCATCTTCCTTTAAACTCGGTTAGCGAGGGTCAGCGGGAGCTACGAAAACATTCGCTTTTATAACTCCAATTCGTTCTATTAGTTTATGTAGTTTTATTGGAGAAATGTGATTTCTGAATAAACAGGGACAACGTAGGGATAAATCCATTATATTGCAAGAACAAGGTTGCCTTAGAAATGATTTTCTCTTTACTTGATTACACGCTTGCTTGGCACGCGATGTAGTTTTGTTGCGTGTTTTAGGATTCCTTAGTTGGAAATCTTTGTGTTTTCGCTATGTATAAATCTGGGATTTAGTATACACTTAAATGTTGTAATTTGGCAAGGATACTAGTATGGGTATGGGTAAAGAGCTCATAGCCTAAGTGGTCGACGAAGTTAAGCAACTGTCGGTCGGAAATTGAATGGTCGTTAATGGCGAAATAATTTTTGGTCTCTTTCGAGCTTTGGAGGTTTAAGAGGAGTGTTAAGCCGTAAACCTCGAATGTTTCCGGCAGATGTCTGTGTTTAAGCCATGTAGGAGGGTCTTGGGTGGCATAAAACTTTCGACATTTAGTTTGGCCACACATTGGAGCAGCGTGGTGGAGTATGCTCAAGGCATCTGTGAAAAAGGACCCGTACTCAGTGGGTCTATTATGGATTAAAGTCATTTATCAGCAAGACAAAGTTGTTTGTTGGACGATTTAAGTATGAAATCCCCTACAAGTGGAAGAATTTAAAATTCCCGCTATAAAATATTCTAAGCAACATGATTCTTATATCTAAGCGGCTTATCAAACAAAGCTCAGCTATATCTGGATTATATTTCAACAAAAGTTTGCGAAGAAAGCAGAACTGATCTCGACTGGCCTACTTTTTATCTTCTTATCTTTACGTTTTAAGAGTAGCAAAAAGCCGCTCGAGATGGTTGCGAGGTAAATTAAATGTGGCGTTATAATGTCGCGAGGCTTTGACTGACGAATACTAACTACTTGTGTTGGCGACGTCGGTATAATGTAGGTTGTGAAGGTATATGTGTATACTGTTTTGAAATTAAATTTTAATTAGATGGTTTTCGTTTTCAAAGGATATAGTTTGTTTCTTTATACTCTACTCTGCAAGAAGGAGGATTGTTTTTGGAGCATACCTATCTAATCTACATAAATGACAGAAAAAACGACCCCGTAGCCTAGTAGGTAGTGACTCTGTCTGTAAAGCGAGGGATCTCGGATTCAATTCCCGGCTGGGGCAAATATTTATGTGACAGATAAGTGTTTGGTCTCGGGTCATGAGTGTTAGCATTGTCACCCGTGACACGGAATCCTACTGCGGGGGTATGAATGTGTTAGCGTTTACATAATAATGCATTATGTAATGTCAATTTATTTGACACGTCCAACAGCTTTAACGGCTCGAATAATTAGTCTTCATTGTAGAAGTGAATACAAAGACTATTAAAACATAAATACATTTAAAAATTACTAGATTATCGACCATGAAAATTGGTGATTCCATGAAATTACAGTTTCCTCGATTGAACCACGACAACATACAAATCCACTAGATGTGTATTAACATCCGCACGTGGTTTAATAGGCCTACATGTGGTTATGGCAGCGGTTTTAGACATACATAATAATGCTAAAACTGTAACATAATTAAATCGGTATATTGACGATATATGAAAATAACAAACTTCATCACATCATGCATGTAGGTGTACGTATTTAATTTAATTTTTAATATTTTTTTCCCCAATTCCCACGCTAATTGTTAGGTACATCTGTACAACCACAACCACTAAATGTAGTAGCTAACAATGTTTGTACAAATTGAAACAGAGCCAGAACTCATGTTTTACTAACAACGTATTTATCATATTGTTATCTCTGTTCCCGTGAACGCTGGCTCTCTACGTAGAATAACATTAATTCATTGAATTTGTTGGAACAGATGTATAGTGCTTAAGCATTAATTAATGAAGTTAACAAAAGGAGCTTCCAAATTCAAAATAAACAATATGTTTTAAAATGTCGATAGTTGTCTGCTGAAAGTAAAAGAGTAAGGTGATGAATGTGTTATGAAACTTGTGATTAGGCGAGAAAAATTGAGAAGGAGGTATAAGTTAGATATTTAGTTAGATAGTTTAGTTTAAGGTTCATGTTATGGTTGCGGTTAAGGTTAAAAACTTGTTGTGACTTTAAATATGAAAGCAAAAGAAGTTATAATTAAATTTAAAAGTTTTCCTTCAGTTTTGTGTTCTAAAAGCACACTGGTTTTTTATGTAGTAGGTAATTTTTTTTTAAGTTTAAGAAACTGCTAAGTTAGCTGATTTTTTAAAAATAATATTTGACAAAAACATTTGACTGAAAAGCTATTGAACAGCTGTAATCGGTAGTTGAAAAGATTACATCGATAAAATATTTTTTGTGGCGAATTCGATATCGCGCGATCAGCAAATCGTGATATCAGACCATTTCTTGTAACTTTCATTCGCTGAAGCCTAGTCTGCGAATAATTTTATTGGTGAATATCTTTCCCTACTATTTTTAGTTAAATAGCTTTTTTTGTTAATCGTTTCATAGATTGACTAATAAAAAAATATTGATATTATTGATAAAAAAAATCGGATTAAAATTGGACGTCAAATGTTTCAAAAATTTTTTGGTCAAAGTATCGTAATAACGAAATTATTCTGCTTTCTTTTCATTCGACAACGCATTGGAGATGCGTTTTTAGTTAGGTAGAAATTGATACTTAAAGAATTAGATTACTTTATTCGTTGATGGTATTAACGTTGACAATTCAAAATAATAATAAAATGTGTAATAACAATTCGTAGATGAATACAAAAACCTTTTAAGAAAGAATTTATCTTCAGTACTTTCTAGTTGGGACTGACGAAGTATTCTTTAAGAACATATAATCCATCTTATGTTAGATAATAAGAGCTCAGCTCCTCTAGGTATAAAAGACATTGTGTAAATGTGAACCAATTGTTTTTCTTAATGAAATAAAAACAAAGTACTTTTAGAACCCTCTTAGTTTTCCCATACAGTACCAAATATTTATTTTGAGATAAATCAAATTCAGGAATACTCAAACTTTTCTATTTATGTTTTGTTTACAATAAGTGTTTATTTGTAAGCCAATATACAGAGTCTACGTTAATTAATGTATTTATAATGCTTAAAGTTAACTATGACAGGATTAATTCTGTACATTAAATGTTTTATGAAAATTTAAATATTTACATTCATAATGATACCAGCTAAATCCTGAAAATCGTTGCAGCTAAACGTCTGCCCCGTTCTTTACTTACATCATAATAAACGTTATCAGTATTTGTGCCTATGGTAGCATGTGAAACCACCTAAAGTTTTCCTCCGAATATCTCTAGATTCTAAGACAAACACGTAAACAACATGTTACACTAAATATAGGTCCAGTTAGAGCTTTCAAGTATTCACTGTCTAGGCTAGACTTGGAACTATTCATCATCGCTACGTGACAATTATTAATTCAAAGCTGTCCTGACTTTGATGTGTAAAATGGATGAATAATTCACCAGCCATCTTTGACGAGTGGTGAGCTTCATTTCGATAGCTCTGCTCAAAGACCTGATGGAAATTTCAAGGCACAAGCACTGGGGATTAATGCCTTACATGCCTATTAATTACTAACTTGACTAACTTTACTTTAATAACTTAGGTACCTACACCTAAATAGCAATGATAAATGATCTTATATTTTTAAGTACTCTTTAAAGTTCTATTTTCTTTTAATCTTAAACCGTAAAAGTACCTGCACTATGTTCGAAATTAGGTCGTAACTTATTTGGATTTAGAACCTTAATTTGGAACACGTTATAGCGCCAAACATGTAGGAAATTACGATTAAGAGGAAATCTTAGAATGCGTGAGTTACGTTTTCTTTTTTCTTTCAAATATCAAACTCGGACGTGCCTTCATTTTTCCAAATCGTTACTAAAAGTAGAACCTTTCCCATATTTTAAGTAGTACTTAGAAAAAGTACCAATATACAGCCAAAAATATTGTAGGCACGTCTGGAGGCCCAACAATAACAATTTTTAGTATTATTCATAGCTAAAACTAAGCGGCATATCGTAACGGGGTGGTGTTACCCCTATTAACATGTCGACCCAAACCTTGTTTGTATTGTCACACCGCAAGAGAATTACGATTTTTTAAATAAAAACTACACTCCTCGTCCTATATTCCTAGGATTCCCTGTGTCGTGAATACCATGGCAAGGTAAATTTGAATGCGTGATTTAAGCTTCCCTGCTGGAATTGAAACAAGGATTCATTGAACGTTGGTGGACCGACATGGCAACGTTTCTTCAACTATGTGACAAGACACGAAAATAACCCAAATGAGTGTTTGTTCTTTAGAACAAGAGACGACGTGTAGCTACTCGTATCTTAAAGACGCCAAGAACGAACGAATGAATATATGAATAAGTGAAAGAATGAATATTTATTTGTTCTAGTATGGGTACAGATAACGCAAGCGCGGTAAAAACGCGCGTTTTTTTTTGTTTTTTTTTTTCTACTAATGATGTAATATTATCTATGATAAAGAATACATACCTGCTATACTAGTTTTTCTACCAGATGCATCGTACGTAGGCTTTATAAAATGATTTTTGAAGTGTTTTCTTTATTCTTTCGTAGCGTGTCGCTGTTCGCTGGCAGGACGACAATCTGAAAGCAAATCCGGTTCTTTAGTGATGCGACACTCTACTTCCTGAGCACATATGAATTCAATCTATTTGTTTGAACAATGAAAGGACTTTTGCTCTTTAGTTTCTCTTGGGAAACTATTGTGGTTATAGCGTATTATGATATCCTTAATACAATGGTCTTTTGTTTTTATGCGACGACGGAGGATTATGATTTTAACCGGTTTATTTTTATGTATGTATGTTTGTCTGTATTCTTTTAATTTCCGAACTTAATTTGACGACTGAAGTATTTTTGGAAGCAACATATTTGTTACCTGGTATAGGATAATATATGGGACGTTTATATTAAATTGAACATGACGGCTTATAGAAGGCAAAATGGCAAATAATGTCCTAAAACAATTGAGATGGCATTTTTGTATAAGGGAATAGGTATATAAATAATGTTTATTGCCAATGTTTTCATAACAGAGCAATTCATTCAGTAAAGCAGAGATTTTGAAATATTAAAAAGGAATCTTGCTTTTATAAAATTAAACATTAATTTCCTTTAAAAGTCTCGTTTAAAAAGTCATTTCAAGAAACGTATTTGAATACAGCAATTTCTTCTTTCATTGTTCCTAATCTTAGTACATTTTTAAAGGATGTTCTTGGTTTAAATGCTCATTACATAAAGTGTGAGGTGCAAGTATTGCAGCCTTGTTCATACTGGCTCGAAGCCAACCTTCTTTACTGCGTCAGTGTTTTTAAGTATCTACCGCCTTATTTTATTTAAAATATGTATTATATTTTATGTAAGACTATTGTTTTGTTCTTTGCATAGGAAAAGAAATTGTGTAATTTTTGGTTTGAACAAAATTTTTTTTTAAATATTTTTAATTTTTAAAGAAAAAAAATGGACATATTCCATATCAAAAAAGTTTGACTTTCAATATGTTTTTTAGAATAATGCCACCGTGTACGTGCAAAGGAATAACAGAATCTTACATTTGATGTAGGTATAAGTACGAGTATGTATTAATACGTTTTGCAACTAAATTTAATTTAGGAAATACGTTACGCACATGTCGAATAGTTGGAACTAATGTTGAAGTCTATATTTGAACATAATGCATTAATGGTAGAATTCTCAGAACCATTATCCTCTATACATTACTATTGCAAAATACATAGATAAATAGTTATTTATTTCAAAATTTCAGTACTGATTATGCCCCAATACCTGCAACAGAATAGTAAATTTCAGACGAATAGATAATTTTCATGTTGCTCACTGAAATTCTAAATCTATTTTGGCCTCGAACTGGCGACCGGCCAAGTTACAAGTCCCGAATTGTAGTTCAGATAAAATGCCTCATATTTGGTTATGAATGAATGAGAGCATTTTGTGACATCACTATTGAGTGAATGGTATTTTATAAGAATGGATGAACGCGTGAGTGTGTCATTACTGAGACTAGTTTAAGTTAGGAAGATTTTGATATGATAATACACTCGTCTATCGCAGTCAAGGTCTTGTTATACTGCCTATAGGTACTGTATACGATAATAAATCGCTTCGTAATGGATAGTAATTTGTATTAGAAATAACGAAAATGTATCAAAGCATTATTCATACGGACGAAACTTTGTAGTCCAAACGTACGAAGATAACTCAAAGTATGGCAAACGACTAACACACACACAGTTGCGTCAAAATATCACTACATGCCACACTTTCGACATATTGTCGCACGGTTGTCGCAAGTGTATTCAAACACGCTGTCGTTAAAATCTAACCAAGCTTCAGTTTATTCGCAAAGGTACTAGAGGTAATAAATTAAAGTCTGGCAGGGTGCCATTACTCGCCGCCATCTTGGGATGACGTAGACATTTTTCAGAATCGTGAAATAGATGACGATGCTTCGGCTTGTCAAAGTTGGGATGAAGCTGTTTTTGTCGAGGTCCCGTTCATGATACTGTGAAGTTATGCCGTAATTGCATTTGATTTTAGACGCTTTTTTATCCGCCGTAGAACGGGGATAGTATAGGTTGAGAGGTATGAGAGGTCGCTTTTAATGAATCAATTCATTAGTTCATTTATCTTCATAATGGCTGGATAGATTTACATACGGTTTTCTGTACAGGATTAGATGTCCACTTTAGATCAATTTTATGGTGGTAACTATGTATGTAATGAGGAATTTGTAATATTGTTATAAAGCTTCCTAGGTAATATTTTAAAAATGGATTAACATTTTTTAATGTACAAAATTGATTAAAAACGTATACAACCGACCAAGTGAAATCCGAACGGTACACTAATGGTTTCGTAGAATATCTAATATTTACACAGAAAGAGCCTTCTTACAACACCCTCTAATTGTCAACTTCTACATTTTACTATTGTCATTTGTGACCGTATAACTGAAGCTCAAAGTTCTGTTTTTATGTTATTTCGTCGCTTTCAACTGTATTGTGTTGAGGCTATTGTGTAGAAGTTGAGATGTTCGGCTGTTAGCGTTCTTGAAGTTAACACAAGTTTTAGAAGCGCGATCTGTTGTTCTCAACTCAAATGCCGGTTTCATGGTTCACTTCAGCTATAAAATAAAATGAACTTAACTCAAGTATTTGAAGAATGTTTTGACAAGAACCATTTAAAAGATTTTAGGGCTGTCTGTGACTGCTCAGATATTGACGATTTTCATTGCTGTTCTAAGATTATTTGCCGTTTGGTGACTTGTCTTTTAAGGTACCTACTTATCAAACGATGTCAGTTATGTTATGAATAATTGTCTTGAATGAAACTAGTAGTAACTTTAGAAAAAACTCTATAATGAAAAATTACATTCACCAGAAGCTGAAAAAAAAAATTTCTAATTAATGCCATTTTATTTGCCCATATAATATACATATAGATAGGTATTTTGTGTGTATATATTTGAATTTATTAGAGACCATATTGAATTTAATGTGACAGCACAAAGCCTTTAACCAGCGTATAAATAGACGTTTTCATCAATAGTAATGATGTCTGTCAAATTATGTTCAGTAGCTCAAAAATTCAGGGAGAATAGATTACCAACCACACATGTCAAACACACACAGGTCAAAATAATATACCCTAGTTGGCAAAGAGGCCGTTCAAGTATTACATCTAATTTGGGGGAGGGATTCTAAGTGTTATGTCGCGTTAAATAAGGAGGAGGAGGAGAAAGGGTCGAACAACATTGTTTTTTTTATAACTAAAAAAACTAGGGAATTGGCAACTTTTTTATATAAAATGGTAATTTGTGTGTTACGTAATGTTTGAGGAGGGGGAGGGGGGNAAAAGGTTACACAGCGTTACTTGGGGGGAAGGATTACAAAAATTGCGTTATAAAATACTTGAACAGTCCCTAACAAGAGCTTTAATCTGAGTAGTGGCAGAGAACAGGAAAACATGCTTTGGTAATATAAACCTTGTTTCAATTAAACAAGCATCATTTTAATCTGAAAGCGTTATCTTAGTAACGGAGGCTATGAATAGCTATTACACAGAAGTGGCTATAAAAGCAAATCTTTGCAGCGTAATTAATAGCATCCATCCATTGTTTTTCTATTTTCTAGCGTCTGCATTATACTGCTATCATTTTATGACGGTTTTAATTAAATTGGATTTACAGGCGCTGTTTTTACTGTATTACACGAACTTAATTAAATTTACAAGTGATAATATGTACAATATCCGAGTATTCGTTAAATGAGCTATTAGTTCTTAAGACAAAATAAATGATTTGAATTTGAAAATTTGAATTTATTTAGTGAAAGTAGGTATTTATTAAACTACTAAGTTTGTTCCGGAAATCGAGAAAATTAAATCCACATGATTTGTTTAACATCTGATATTAGTGTAGGATTATTTTGAGTGCATATTAAAGTGATGACAGGTTACTGTACGCGTCGGAAATAATTTTGATATCCAATCGGCTTGTGGAGATCGTATCGGTAAAATTTACAGCATTGCGTAACTTGAAGTTGGGATGATCGTTGGTTGGCAGAATAAATCGGTTCCGTGCTTCCAGAGATATGCAGTATTGTATAAAGCCTCAAATATCTACTATTAGATACGGTATAACGAAAATCAATATAGACACTTAGTGATGTAACGAATATTCGCATTCGCATTCGCGTGCTTGTATTGCATTCGTAAAAACTTTTGTGAATGTTTTGCGAATAATGAATATAAGAAAAAAGACAATTTGACGGTGATAATAGGTTAACAAAATCAAAATCCCTTTATTTTTTACATTTTCTAATACAAGAAATAGTAACTTAACCTCGTAATCACATTTATCAGTCTTTATTGTATCATCTATTAAATGTTATGAAACAACATTTTTAATACTAATTTGTTTTCCAAATTTAAAAGCAATATTGAATAATCGTATTCGCATTCGTGAATGTCGGTGGTAGATAATCGCATCCGCAACCGCAAATTTAAAAAAAATGACATTCGTTACATCCTTATAGGCACATATTTATTTTATGACAGAATCTCGAGCTCCCAAAATATTGTAAGCAGTCGGGTTATTTTTTTTTTATTATTGTCATGATTGTCATGAACAACACATCATCGATTATTCCGACTGTATCGGAATCATAGCTGTCACAGCGGAGCTCATACAGAAAATAGTGTGATATTTTAACATTGTCATAATAAAGAACAAAAATTGTCATATGCAGCAAAAATGAATAACCAATTTCGAAACAATGTTGTAGATTTATTTGGAATACGTACATTTTAACAAACCCTACATTCCCGACACTGAAACTTAATTTGGTCTATTAGATGTTGAAATAGCCTACATTGTTATGCATTTTAAAAATTTGAACTGAAATATCAGACTATTTGTAGGCTCTACAGAATAAGAGAAGGTAAAAGAGGTCGAAAATATAAAGTTATTTTTGTTAAATAATTTAATGTGAATTTATCTTGAATTTCTTCTACACATATTTTCAAAGAGAAACTCGTACCCTTTATCAGCTTAAATCTATAAATACAAATTAAATTTACTTTACCAGTTATTAAAATCCCAAAAGCGAATAGATTTTCATTTATATTCCAATATTTGCCAGAGTAATTACGAGCAAAATCAAGAATAAAGTCATATCATTAAATCAATAGACATTACTGTTTGTTTTAATCACGCAACTTCATACCGTTATGAGTATAATTAAATGTTATTACTATCATATCGAGGATCTATATTGGGAATACAGTCAGCGTAAATGGGTTATAATTTAACTGGGTAATATGGATGCAGGTAATCTTCAACGCAACCATAATTATCAGATGCACTTTATTGAAGAAACGTTCATAATAATATGTAGTACTGACTAAGTGGGTGATAGTTATTTGATATTAATTTTAAAACTGGTTATTGCTCTCTTCTATTGCAATATGTGAATTTGTTTCATACACTTAGATTAATCGGTGATCCATCTTGAATATACTTGTATTTACTGAATTCGGTTGACCATTTTGAACTGACACGAATTGTAAAAAAAACTACACACTTATAATCCAACACTACGATTCCTTGTATCGTGGGTGTCATGGACAGCAATCGTATACAAAGAATATACATTGAAATAGAGAATGAAAATATAAATTCATTCAAACTTCCTCCTCACTAGGAATCGATTCCAGGACCCTTTGAAAATGCCATAGCAACACGGCATGGTACGGGTTAAGCATGAGTGAGAGATAATATTAGACGATATTGTAACATCCGGGGTAATATCTTGTTATTAGCGTAGCCTGTTATTATGCAATTCTAATGGTACGGGAGCTAGCAACGTTTGGAAAGTAAGAATTTTAGGTCAGCTGATTTTGTGATATGTCGTCCTTCTTGCACTTTCGGTTAGAGTCTGGGCTATCTGG
>LGAG01000175.1:81271-98700 GCA_001278395.1 Lerema accius
AGCCAGATAGCCCAGACTCTAACCGAAAGTGCAAGAAGGACAACATATCACAAAATCAGCTGACCTAAAATTCTTTCTCGAAAACGTTGCTAGCTCCTATACTATAAGGGTCGGGATTACAAAGCCTCAGCAAAGATCTCGTCAGAGTTATTGGTTACAGCCCTTGTCTAACAGCCAGCGAACAGAAAGCGTGTCGAAGCGGTATTATTTTGTATCTACTATTACTAGTGGACCCGCCCTCTATTCGCTTCAGTAAACCTATGCCGAAACGAAGGTAAAAAAGGAGCCAAAGTTACTCCTTACTATATAAGTCAGTGAAAGTCCCGTCAAAAAGTTTGCAGCGTTACGTACGCCGATTGTCCACTTAGTGGCTAACTCATAGCTAAAACGGTTACGACGCACGAAAATTGTTCTGAGATTGCAGCTAACTCGAATTTCAGTTCGCCACTTGTAGCTCACTTAGTTGGCCGCTAACAGTTCGCCTACTGGGGACACAGCCTAACAAAGAGCTAGCAAAGCGACGCATGGGGGACGTAGTTGTATTAGCTTTTTAATATACTCGTAATATGACGTCACACAGAGATACGGGATGCTAGTGAGAGCGATGCGATCGTTGTATTTATTTACAAAAACATCAAAGTTTTTCTAAATACGGCCATTGGGGATGCCCAAAAATTTATGGAATTTGTCAATGACTTTCGTATAATATCTTTGGAATTTGTTATTAAAAACCCAAGTTAACGTCGGGTCGCATTTTCCGCAAATTCGGTTCTCTGCGGGTATTTACTTCTTCGCTTCAAGTTTTCATCCTCCACGTTTTCAGTTCGGATCGATTCGTCTGTTTGACAAGGGCTTAAGAGCAAGATTACTTCATATGGCGCTGAACTGTAATAATCTAAGGATGATATACATCGTCACAGGAGTAATACATTAAGGCTTAAAGAATTTGGAACCAACTTTATAAACCTCACATATGATAGTGAAAGACATGAACTCATTGAAGAATTGACGCCCAAATGTAAACTAATATCGAGAAGTAAAGAAAATAAAACTAAATCCTAAGACATTTCTGGGTAACACAGTAATTTACGTTATTCCAAAATTAAACCAACGTTAAGTTCCTCGTGAACTATTCGCTCGAACGACTACAACTCACCTGCCGAGAGCCGAACTCATTACAAAACTTTTTGTTCAGAAAATTTATGTTTAATTTATTATTTTGTTGATTTTGGCAGCAGCACTTACAAACTAAGTTTGAGATTTAAATTAGATAGAAAGCAGCGTTCGGGTAAATAGTCTTTAGTAGAAACAAATTTTCATCAACAACCATATTGTGTTACCAACTAAGTAAAACACAAGTAACTGTTGTAACTAATCGACAAAAAAATAATAGACACAGCATAGCTTTGTGTTTCTTAACCGCTCATACGAGTAGATACCAATGAACAAGAAAAAGAAGAATTCATCATCTTTAATGAAACTCTATCACAAGAATCAAAAACCTACTAACACATTGCATGTGAGGTTTTAGAAAACATGGAATCTAGGTAAGAAGCTGGTATTTAACTGGATGGTACGAAACTCAGGGAATTCAATCAAGAGGGACTTAATTAAACGGAGATGTTTACTCAAGAGTTCAAAGACCAGCACAGAGCTACGGTTACCATGCCTGATCGGTGATCAATAGGTCTTGGATTTGATTTCCATTAAATTTTTTGATGTTGTGGTTAAAGGATATTTGAGGATGAGTATCATTTATCTATTTGTGTTGTCCATAGCACTCACGAAGATGATAATTCTGATGTGGGGCTATGATTGTGAGCCATAACTTAACAAAACTGTTTTAATTTTCTCGCACCAAAGAAATAAATTGATTCTTGAAATTTATATTTTATCAACAAAATCGCAATTGACATTGGAAAGTACACTTTAAGTATGAATTGAAACCCAAATCCAGTTCGGATTATTTTCGGGATTATCCCGGAAGCCGGCGGGAAATCGGCTATCCCCGGCCGGTGCCATTCGATTAACGGGACGGTGCTGATCATCACTTTGATCCGGTTTCATTCGATTCGTTCTAGATGGTATTGGTTTGTTGTTAGAAAGATTAAAATAACTAGGCTTTTGCTTTGTCTGTTTCAATACTCTAAAATGTTTCATTATCAAACTTTATAATCTAGTTTACTCTCAAATTTTAAACTTTTTACTAATATTAACTGTTAATCGAAACTTAAAATAAGATGTAAAAAATTAAAAGTTAAATAGAAATAATTTATATTATTTGTTTTCGATTTATTAAATACTAGCAATTAAGCGGTTGATTGCTAGAATGGAAACATTACGAGGCGTCAGAGACCAGTCGCATAGCACTTCAGTTTTGATGAATTTATGCGCGTGTTGCCATTTGACTGTAAATCATTCGAAAAATAACAACAAAATTTGGGTTGAGATGCCGGAGAGGGATTTATGACGGTGGCTGACAAGATGAATGTAAAAAACAATGGACCGCGAAATAAATAATGCTATGTTACAAATTTGATACGATTTGATCAACAGAAAATTCATAAATGTAGATACAGCAGCACGAATTCATCGATTATGCAGGAAGTATGCGTTATAACTATATATTGTAAAAGTTATAACAGTTTCTGTAGAAATTTAACAGAATTTAATACACGAGGAAAACTGTAGAAACCTTTCTTAGTAGGTATATTTACGAAAAAAGAATACCAAAGTTGGTTAAGTGAGCTAATAGTTCTTAAGACAAAATAAATCATTGAATTTGAATTTAATATATAAACACAAAATGAACAAAAACATACTACACACAATACACAGGTGACAAATAATAAGGATAAGCAACCAGAGAATTGCAGCAATCTTTTATGGGGCTCAGTGTACAATACATAATGTAAGTCTGGAAGTTGATACGTGACTCGCGTAGAAGAGACGCGAGAAACCGCCAGTTCCCAAAATTTACTGCAGTATATATGAATATGTAAATAATACAGTCGGTTGGAAATACCACGCTTTAAGCAGTTCAACTAAACCTAAAGGTTACGAAAAATCGGATGCCATACTGACCACGTCGAGGCGCGACGTGTAATAAATGTAATAAGTTATTTTAGGATTGTTTTAGTTATTAGTAGTAGTTTAGTTTGTAAGGTGTATACTAACATAGTTTTTAATACTAACAAATGGAGGATCAAAGTTATCCGGAAATAAAGAAACTTGAATTTTTGAATTTGAAATAGGAATTTCTGTGTTGTGGGTACCATGAACAACACACAAATTCAACAGCATACACCCAGACCAACAACTAAAATTGAAATGAACTATAAAAAAAATGTTTTTGGTAGAAATCCAATTCAGAAAAAACGAAACGGCATAGGAAACTGACTACTATCCTATGGATGCGGCTCGACAATTTGAGTAACACAATTTTTTTGACGCGAATAACATTGAAAAAATTTTACAAACATATTTGAAGCCAGATCCTCATGTAATCAACATTCTAACCAGGCTATCGCTACATGGTATTTTTCATTACTGAGTGTAAAGGAGAAATAATTTCAGTGAAACATTTTCTAAAGCGAAATTAACAAAACTGATGCCTCGTATGCAATATGCTGGAGAACAAACGCTTTATTTTTCAATTTTTCTTTATTCTTGTGTAATATTTACTTATTTTCGCGTTGAAAATAATAATTTTCTGTATGTTGTACGATTAAAAGCAATCTATATTCATAACCAACTCGTTGGTTGGTATTCCATATTATGTTTGCTTAAATGGTCGATTAAAATGTATTTTTTATGTATGTAGCAAACAAATGAACTGACTATGCTAGTTAGTTGTAAAAAGTCGCTAGCGTCCCTAGACAACAATAAAATAACCACCAAAACGATCGTTGCGATTTAAGTTTCTACGAGTTAATTATACTAACTGAGATGTAAAATTAATTGGTCCTCATGTATTTATTTTGTTATTTTAACTGTATTATCATATAAAGAGCTCAATTTTGATAACAAAGATTGCGAAATATTTGTAAAACGTAAACAACATAATTTTAATGTACCAATTAATACACTCTGTCACGTCTTTATTGCTTCTGCTACCGAGCTTGTTTGCTAACTCTGAAAAAAACAACGAAAACCAAAATTTCATCGGCTCGAATATTACTACCCTTACAATATTTCACGCACCCGATCTACTTTACGACGTTATAAGAAAAGCGGGCAAAAAATTGTCCCTTGGTAATTCCAAGGGTATCTGCAGATTAAGCCGCCTGTTTACTTTTATGGGCGGGTTATTAATGCGATAACCGCTCATGTCAGAAGTTGCTACACGTCGCTTTTCTGTTAGATATATGTAATTATCTTAATTGCTTCTAGTTTCACACGTTTATGACTCGCTGGCTCTCTTTGAATCCAAGTGATAAGTAAAAGAAGCAATTTGAACGCTTAAATACATAGTATGGATCTTAGAAAACTCCGAGCCACATATTTCCGCGTAGTACATAATACGATAACTTTTCATAGAAATCTGGATCTATACCTCAAATTCTAAATTAAGTAACTACTTTTTGTTATGGATTAACCGATATTCCATCCTCGTTATAAACATGGGTTTTTATTGTGTTATTTTAATTAAATGTATTTCCTGTACATACAAGAAAATATTATTTACATGTGTATATATTTTTGCTTTTAACGAAACCGATGTTTTTGCCGGATTATTATGTTTCCATTGCCTTCTCTTTTTTGCTTGTTATATTGCAACATCACCCACCATAAATTGTGTTGAGCTTACATAAGCGAGGGTACGAAGTTATTTTTATCCTGTCAACCCTTTTAGGCTGTGACTGGAACGAAAGCCGAGATTTTTTGTATCGAAATATTATACTGATGTACGCTGCGTCAATTTACTATTTGAAACGAGCACCATTCATTATAGCCCAAAGCTCTTCCACTCTGTGCTTGAGTTTTCACTCATAATGTAATGAACTAAAGCTTAAAGCTGGCTATAGACGTACTGCTTCAAGCAGTTATTGTCGGCAGTTTAAATTGTGATTGTACAATTGATTTTTCTTTCTTTCTTTACAAACAACAGTCGAATTGCACGCAAATGTTTGTTTCCAAAACAGTTCTTTTGTGGCCAGCCTAACACGCTGAATAAGAATTGCTTACCAAACAAGACTTTCTAAAATCAATAATCGAATTAATTTTACGCGCTTCAATACATAGACACCTAAATCCTATTAATGCAATCGAAGCAAGTCAATGTAATATTTGCCTCACAATTGGTTTCATTTAGTATCATAATTCACGAAAACATAACAACCTTACACGTATACTTTGTAACGTAGTTTGGATTTGATCCATAGTTAAAGCGGTTCCATAAAGATAAAACCAATTGTATAGGCGATAGATAATAGCCAAGATAGAGGCAATCCCTCGCGTATCGGAGCCGGAATACAATTTACCGCCACAGGGAGCAGCCACAAGTTACAAGAGGAAAGCATCAGCGTCTTTTAGGCTTTTATATCGTATGAATAAATGGGCCTCTTGGTGAAAACACTGCGAGTGTTTTATCAGTTTGAACATATTGAGAAGACGAATGAATTTACTAGGATAATGAGAGATAACGGGAACGTAAAAATATGTAAGCTAAATATGTGGGTTTAAAAATTTATGAATTAAATTAATTGCAGCCAAAAATTTATAAACAAAAGATTGAGCTAACGACAAAAACTGAAGCTTAATTAATAGGTCTAGTAATTTTAGAGATAAATGACAACATTTATCAAATTAATACACAAACTCTCACCTTGAACTCATAATATCATCTGCGTTCCGTCGTGGGTAAAGATAATATTTTTCAAATATAACCTTATCTAAACCTCTATAAGTTTCAATAACGCGAAAAGATTTAAAAGCACTAAGATAGAAGTGTTTTAACGTGCTCGAAGGCATAACACAATTCACCGCTAAATAACCCGAGGGAGCATTCGTTGGCTCTTAGAGGAACGTATCAGAGGCACGTCGAATGAAAACTACAAAGTAATCTGCTACATTAGAAGCTATTAGATTTAAAACAGAAGTTAACATACTCATTAATACTTCAAGAGTTTCACTTTCAGTGTGTTTTTAAGAATGATACAGATACGTATAAGTTTGAGATGTGGCATAGTTAAAGTTTACATGGAGAAAGCTAAGTTTTGTTACTGTAAAAGCATGCTGACAGGGGGGATCATTAACACTTTATTCTAAATAATAGCATTATGATTTTTTAGATAGAAACACGATAGAGGGACGAAAATGGGATGAAGGAACAGACATGAGGAAACTAAAAAGGTTTAAAGCAGACCACAGACCCCGAAATCTGCTTCAGAGTCCCTTAACGAATAAGCACGAAAATCATTTCATCCAGTCCGCATTCAAATGTAGGTTGGATGAAATGACTAGCGGCTTGAAATGTGAGTAATTTAGAATGGCGGTACAAGATACTTCTTTTTCTTTAGCGTTTTCCTTTTCTATCTTTTATTTTGCCTTTTCTTTTACTTTCAAATCCGGAGAGACCGCTATTTGTAGATTTGACCGAGTTCTGCAATAAACAGACGTCGATGGATAAAGTACTTCTCTTGAATGGAATAGATAAATCTTTTTTTGATTCAGTTACAAAGGAAAAAGCTTGATGCATACTTTTTTTTAGTATACTAGGAATCCTAGTTTCCCTAAATACGTGTACAGTCTTGTGGTTAGGTCATACATAGGCGTTGTTTAGAATGCTGTATTTGCAGGTGTATAAAAAAATTTCATGACGAAAATATTGAGTATAACTGTGACATAGACACGGCTGCATTTGGGACATGAATACGTTTATGTTACAGGTTAATTTTTTTAATAAAATATTTTTATTTATGTATTTACGTCATAAAATAACCTCAAAATGGCGGCGATTCCCCCTCCGCCGCGCGCGATTTTTCACTGTTCTCGCTTATCCTACTTATAATATTATAAATGTGAAAGTTTGTAAGGATGTTTGGATGTTTGGATATTTGGATGTTTGTCTCTCCTTCACGCTCTAACCATTGAACGGATTAAGCTGAAACTTGGCACACAGATAGTTTGAATCCAGGAATAGGACATAGGATAGATTTTATCCCGTTTATAGGTTCCCTTGGGATGAATTCTACTCTTCCGCTGGCAAAGCCGCGGGTATCATCTAGTTGTAATTAATTTTTTGATCGTTTAGCTATCTAGTGGCATAATTTAATCTTGAATGTAGATGATAATTCGAAACTACAATACCAAACTGTTTCCCTTGATTTTGTTATTTTAGGATTTTAGAATTGCCCCCGTATGGTAGTAAATTTAAAGACATATTCACGTCTAAAGTGATAGAATAAAATCTTCGTCAATACGTGAAGGGTTCAACTTTATACTACGGGCACGTACGAGTTTGAGATTTGAAATAGATAAAATTTACATGGATATGAAAAACATGGATAAGCAAAATTTTATGTATGATGTGTTATAAATACATAATTTAGACATTAAATAGAACCTACACTCACTGAGAAAATAAATAGTTGTATTATAAATTTTAGCTTTTTTCATTTTATCATAATGTTAGTTAGCATTATTTTAGTTGCCATTACGAGAAATTAGCATAATAGAAGGTTGGTTTTTTTTACAGCCAATTGACATTTTGAGATACTTTATGAGCGTTAAAAGTTACATAAACGTTTAAAATATTACGAGTGATGAATTGAACTGCAAAGAGATTATCGTTGAAACCACTAGAATGCTATTTGCACCATGTCGAATTCATTTCTATTTGTTTTTCCAATATGTTCATAACGAATTTTATACGATACAAACTGGATAACTTGATTGTATGGAAAGCTCGTAGGCTTCACAGCCTAGTGAAAATATAAAAGCGTTTCTATTTTTATACTCGATATAATATAGTATATCTTGAGCTATTTTTGTGTGTGTATAATATTTGGTCTGGTTTCGGAAACCAATACCATCAATTGCGAAGAAAATAGTAAAGTTAGGTTTTATCCAAGTCAAAAATCGATTAGTCATTGTTTAACTTATTTTTGATAATTACTTAAAACATTGTAGTAGCGACATCTGTTATTTTTACTAAGAAGTTACATACATAGTTCACAATTGATTAATTGCCTATTTTTAAGCACATTAATTTTTTCTATATCCGTCACATAAAACTTTGTAGCACTCACCGACATCTGAAATAAGTCACCCTGTAAACATTATGTTTAAATTTATGAGATAGAAAAATAATATTAGTTTAAAAAGGTCATAAAGAAAGGTCAGAAAAAACAGGGTGTGGATTCTAATGTCCGGCAGTGTATTATAAGCAATAATATTGACATGTGCCCGAGCTAGTCTCAGAAATACCGGATAATGGTTAACATGAAAGACAAATATTTGTTCTGGAATCTTGAATGTTTGTCGTGTTTTAGCGATCAGTACCAAAAAAGGTCCGCTGTCAGTTAAAACGTTTATCAAAGGCTGGCTTTCTTTAGATGCTACAATAACAAAAAACTACTAGGACACCCGTTCTCAGACCAAAAAATGTATAGACTGAGTCTTCAGAACAAAAAATGAAGTAATTTTTTTTCTATTTTTTACGTTTTGACGTATGTCACAAAGCAAGGCCTGTCGAGGAATGTACCGGGAAACGGGTTTTTTCTACTACGCTCATTTGTTCCGAAGTCTCAGTCTATATTTCTATAGTATATATTTTTTCGTCTGTGGGTCGAATTTATCCATAACTCATTACGTCAAATAAACTTTATAGACTCTTTCGATATATCAAGCATCAAAAAAAAGATCGTAGGAAATTATTTGCAAGACGTCAATAAAATAGTTTCAACCCACGCACATACGAAAATTACCAATTAATTCAATAAAAGCTTTGAAATTACCGAGCTATATAGAGCCGACAAAAAATTAAATGTACCATGATCCTAACCCGATGAAAATCAAGGGCAAGCGTCGATCATCAATCAAGCAACGGCGGTATTTGCAAACAATTGGCAATGATTTACGAGTCTACCAAGTACCGACACAGAATAGGATCGTACGATACACACCCGTCAAGAATGGACAATGTACCAAATAAAAAAAACATTATAATTTACAAACTTCCTCAATAACACTGCCGAATCGCTTTTATTGCTTCCAATTTCTACAATAAAATATCAATGTTATGGTTCCGTAAAAGGATTTTTATGTATGTGGACGTATTTACAGAGAAACCCAATAAATTTCATTTTATTGTACTGTCGCTTAATGTGGGTTTATTTTACACATCGAGTGAAGGATCAGAGAAATATTTAGTTTCTTTCATCTTAGAATCAGAATAATTTAGATTGCGATTACAAGCTACATTTTCATGTGACCTAACGCGCAAGTTAATGAATTCATCGCAACTTTGAGTACAAATTACAAAAGATAGTTATCCGAAACGTTCAGTATCCAAACAAATAATTAATCTTGTCAACTATTAAATAGATTAGTGGACCGGAACTTAAACGTCAAGGCTTTAATTAAGGCTTTGAAGGTGACCGCTCGGCGGCCTTCTAACCTTTCATCTTCAATTTGATTTGAACGGGTTTAGTCCAAAATCAGGCCAAAAATTATACCATCCAAAACATTCATATTATAACGACGAATAGATAAGTTTGAAATATTATTTCTACAATATTTAAAATTGAAAGCTCCTAACATCTTCGACTTTAGAATTTGTTTAATAGAATTGAATCAATCCTCTATCACTTTGTACCTAAATGAAGCGCCTTAGATTCTTTATTCAAACACATATTTGCAACTTTGTCAAATTCGTTTTGTCGTAAAGGGAAAACATCCAACAGCAGGACAATTATTTGTTGCATCGATTTGTCAATTTTCTCTGCCGTGAGACAAAACCAGGCAATAGCAGGAAAATTATGAGTCACATCGATAAATTTTATTGTATTTTCCAAATAACTACTTCTGAAACAACAACTTCAGACGCAATACAACCAAATTACAGTTGTCTGAATGTCCAATCTGTAGAGTTAATACGAGTATTTGCTCCAGGTATGTGTCTATATTCACTATATAAGTATAGCTGCCTGAATATACCCGTAATAACTTCACAACAGGCGACTTTACGCACGAGTGACTGTTGACATCGCAAACATGACTCTTCGTACATACGAGTATTGTCGCTGCAAAATTGTCGGACGTCATACGTTGGAACAACAACGCAAACACGTTTTTCTAGTCAAATATTGTATTTGTTGTAAGTAAATAAATAAACAATGGGACAGACATCAGAGAATAAAATGTTGTCAAGGCGACTTCCTATGGCTCGCAATGTTCAAAAGTTATGCTTCTAACGCTAGACGCCTTAATTCTATAAGCCTTAACTTGGCAAACTCCACCTTCGAATTGGAATCCTTCGGAAACCGAAATCCGTACCTATTGAACGACGGCAGGTGCGGTAACCATTAAGTTATACGGATCGTCAATTGTGATGGAACCTACTGGAAAAAATGACAGAATGCTTACCTAATATGGCGTTGTGGTGTGGAGTAACATTTACTCGTATTTAAACAGCAACAGTAGTAGACGCAGAAGTAATAAAATGCTATCGTGTTATATTTTTTTTCTCACCAAAAATTGCAACGGTGTGAATTCTCCGATCAAAACAAAAAGTTTAATACCAATTATTAGATTATTCGCTTTGAAGGCCGTTTATTCAATACTCTACGACCCCAAACTTCTTGGTATTGATGTATATTGTTATTTGATGATAGGGATAAAGTTTTAGGTACTGGGAACGGTGGTTAGTAATCGTACAATGAGGCTAGCCTCTATAACTTTGAAGTCCTTTACTCATATAAGTCTATTCAAACCATCCTTTATAAGTTTGTAAGCGAGGACAATTTTGAAAACTATTTGACATCAATAGGTGTTAAGTAGTTGATGTTATGGCATTAGCATTCAACCTATTAATGACCCTTTCTAGTCTAGTCTAGAACAGAAGAATACTGCACTATCTGTTATAATCATGATTAAAGTTTTAACAAAAAAAATGGTGGATAGATGGAAATGTATAATTTTATTACATTTAATTTGATTTTATTGAACCCACAATTGAAAATAATCACATACTTAACATATTATAACTGTGCACATTTATTTTTAATTTAACCGTATGGAATGAATTCAAGTTTAAAACTTGAATATCTCAATAGATTTTCAGATATTTTTCTCCAAATGACTTTCCAATATTCATCCACGCTCAAAATAATTGTGGTCGTTTTTCATCGGCGCGGTTCAGCTAAAAGGATTTAATTAAATTTATTTCAAACTGTCTCAAATTATACGGAAATGTGGTGATACGAAAAAAGAACCAATATTCAGTTTTCTTTTACGAATAAAATATTTAAATAATAGATTCACTCGCCGTAAAATTACGCCGGCGGCGCCTAAATTGAGATTTTAAAAATGATTAAAAAAAGAGAAAGTTTCACAAAAAGAGAAAATAACACTACTGCCACTAAGACTAACTTTTAAAATGCTCTATCAATATTAAGTGATATTTATTTTCAGGCATAAAAAGCCGAATTAGAATTTTCAGTCGTCTAAATTTCAATATCTTCCCCAAAAATATGATCATCATTTTGAAATACTATTATCTCCGAGAGCACCACGTTAGCCGTTCTTCACGTGAAATATCATCAGCTATTCCATCAAATTATCATGCAAATCATGTCACGCATAATTTGAGGTTGCCGCGACGATCAATACTGCGATACCACGCAATTAGGTTCATTCTGCATGGATTAACTATAAAAGGAGCCTTCGTAAATCTGTGCAGATATTTTTACTTTATCGACTTTATTTAGTACATATTTAAATATACATACAGTCCTGTGAATAGAGGAATATTTGTATAAATTTTCTTCTATCATCTTAAAAATATAAAATTATTTAGCCAGTCGACCGAATTAAACAGCATTTTAAAGATTCCATATCCTGATAAAACTAATTCAAATATTTATATCATCATAGTTTGCTATTCACAAATTGTAATACCCAGCTAAGTGTTAACTATTGGAGATAAAAGCGGAAAGTTTTCAGCTCTAGTCAAAGTTCGATGCCCACCCACCGTCGCTGCAGAGGAACTTCGGAGCTAAGTCGAATTTATCGGTATCACTTAGCGCTTTGGGACTTGCAGGTATCTTTATTACCTCTGTGGATTTACACCGTGCTGTCTTTGCCACTGATTTGGATTTAAATCCGAAATGTCCTTACCAAAGATATATCGAGGGATCATTTATGCTAACGGGCTACATTCCCCAGCATTTGCTGGATTTCGTTTCTTTCTTTCAACAGGTATATTCAATAAATGTTCTATTATCGATCCAAAAACTTATTACTGAAGTTTTTCGTGTCCTTTGAGATTAAAACGGGATGAAAGGGATTAAGTAAGTGCCCTGGTCAAATCCGGGTTGACAGATTTCATACCGAGTACGTCTATAAGAAAATTATTTTTGTGGTTTCGGAATTACATGTGAATACTACAGCAATGGTTTGTGCAATATCAATAAGCTAAATGGAGACAATTGCTTAGTTCAAACGAGTATAATTTAGTACTAAACTTATCTTCTCAGAATACAAACGTCACCATTCATCATCATTTGCTCATTTCATCATACAGAACACAAATTCCACGATGCTTCTAAGTTCTAGCATCTAATTAAAAGTTTCTCAGTTAACTTGAAATAAAACTGCATACTCCATTGTAGTAGTTTCCAACTGCAACGTCGATATATCGTCTACTAACTTCACTAAGTTCCTTGAAAGGTTTATTTCATAACTTCAAGGATCTCTTAACAATTCGCTACTAATTGCTACAAATTACTAGTCTAAAGTTACGAATCAATTCATGTAAGTCTATTTCCACCTCCCACCTTCAACACCAGCAACTTCAAAGTTTGAAGGAAACTTAGACTCACTACCATAGACGAGTACTTTGAGACTGCAAATAATGTTATCAGTACTATCAAATTCACACAGTGCCCACTTTTGAAGCTTAGAGAACATCATTATGAAGTTTCTAGTAGAATTTCTGTTATTGATTTTGTAGAAGTTACTTAGTAATCGTTCCTTTGATTCTTAAAGAAATAGAAATGTAACAGCGCTTTTTGAAAAACCAACTATATTTCGTTCTTTTACAAAATATCTCAACAAAAAATTGGGCTAAAATGTTTGGGCTAATCGTCTAATAAAATTGGACATTCATACGTACCCTCAATAAATATTACTCCACTTTAGAGAAACACCAAACAGGTCTATAGTTTACTATTTAACATGATGGGTTAAAATTTTGACTGAATAGCGAGTCAAAATTCATTTATGTAGAATATATTAAACTAATGAATTTGGTACTGATACTACGGTGTTATTATAATTTTGACTTCAACGAAATACTACAATATATCTAAACATAAATGAGTAATCACGACGAACGAGGGGAATCGGAAATTGATAAACAATATTGATATTATTTTAACAATTTGTAGCTATATTGCGAATTAGGTTCGTTTATTGAACATTGTAAGAGATAATTTTGATTAGAAATCACAATAATATTGAGTTGTAACTGTTGAAGGCTGCGTTTATTATTGTCCGGTATATGGTTTTATCATTTCTATTTGCACAAAAGGTGGCAAGCACTGTTGCAAGTTATTATATCAAGAATAATTTCATGAACTTCAAGTTGATGTACATTTAATTATAAGCATTTTAAGTTTTATCTCATTATTTGAACTCTATTATCAGACTTCAAAGATACCACATTATTGATTTTATTATCATCAACTACAGCTGTCTGACTTATTGAAAATACCAGATTCACAATTGAGCAAAATTAAGCGTTTTTGTTACATAGATAAAGGTCGACCTAATAAAAGACTACTAAATTATATTTGACCTTTAATAAATGTGAAGCCAAATTGCTTCATAAGCCTCTTTATCAATAAAATTGCAAACTCAAAGTAACTAACATTTGCTGAAATTATGTAAAATACTATAAGATCACGCAGATTTTATTCTGTAATGTATTTCATCTCTTATAGATTAGTGGCTTATTTGTTTAGTGTTCCAAATGAGGTGCTTCCAAAGTTCAGTTTGCATTTACCTTTAGTTAATGCTCATTATATTGAACAAATTTTGCAATGACGGCGTTTCAATAACTCTAACTTTGGCTAGTCTCTTGAAGTATCTCAACAACAGCATCAACTATATAGACCAATTGTGTCGTAATTATATGATGAAGTTCAGTAATTTTTATCACGTACGCTAAGTTTTTTTAGGAAGATTTAGTGACGAGTATAATTTTCTTGTTACAATAGATTCGAGTTAATAGAATATCCTTTCGAGACCTTCCTCTCACACTATTTTACGATACTAACGTTTACTATAGAGGTAAGTAGCGCCCAGTTTTCATAAAAATTCTTTTACGGCGCCATCAAATTTTCTTATGAACTGCGTAAAAGGGAGGGATGAGGGATGAAATAAAATATGGATATAACAAGGAAAATGTTCTATACAATCTCGTACCATATTTCAATAAACTGGGTTGGTGTAATGATACGCGCGAACTCGTGAAGTAACCATGGAAATAAGTTATTAGCCAATGGACGCAGACTTGAGTTTTGGGAATGAGAAAATTTTAACTATGTTTTGGAAGTGTGATACTAGATCAGCACTTCTTAAAATATGAGCTGGGACTTGTGTGTGCTATACTTATAGTTATGTTTGTTATGACAGCATTTACTGTGTGCTGAATTTGGAAGTATTTAATGAGTCTGGTGCATTCATATTTGCGTACTAGTTGGAAGTAAGATTTTAAGCCATAGCATAGTTGTCACTTCAGATGCATTTTATATCTACCTAGTATTTAAATTTGAAAAAATCCAAAAAAGCAGTCATAGCCTAGTGGTTTAAACGTTGGTCTCCCGAAACAGAGTTTATTGGGTACGATTCCCGGCACGTACCTCTAATTTTCTAAGTAACGTTTGTATTAGAAATTATTTATCACTTACTTCGGTGAAGGAAAATATCGCGAGGAAACCTGCTCACCTGAAAGTTCTCCATAAAGTTTTCGAAGGTGTGTGAAGTCTGCCAATCCGCACTAGGCCAGCGTGGTGAACTATGGCCAATACCTACCCCTCACACTGTGAGGAGACCCGATTATGGATTGTGATGATGATGACGATGATGATTTAAATTTGATAAAAGTGAGGTTGTTACGATAGAGGACATAAATCACGAGCCAGCTAACCATGAAGAGTAAATTAGGTACTGTTAAAGATAAAATGTGTTTCAGTCAGAACTCAATACTACCGATAAATTGGGAACGCGCAAGTGGAACTAGTGTGTTCTCATAAAACCCAGCAACAACCCCACACCCCGCTTGTTCTCGAGGGGTTTTGGTGAAAGGAATGTTTCGGTCCAAGACAGTTTTAAAACCCATTCAGAACGATGGGACTTTTGGGTGACTTTTTAAGATTTAATTCTCCGCATATGAATAAAAATGCCTCCATAAATTATGAATTACTTCTGAAAGTACCGATGTGACACTTGATATAACTAAGATCTTAACCAATAATGTACTTATTGGAAATAACAATTAACGAGCAAATAAATAAAACGACCTATCTAATGATAACAAAGTAACAGTCTCTAATGAAGACTTAAATCGTAACTTCGATATCAAAATCTTGTCGAATTCAGTCTTAGAACTGAACTTCGAAAACATATCATACAACATGTATAATATTTTAGATAAACAAGATAATCGCTCCAAGGATAAGGATACTGTTTCTATCAAAACTTACATGTTTGTGTATGTAATCCCCATCTTACTACATCTTTCGATAGTACTTTGAGTTTCAGATTACACGAAGTAGTCATTAAAATTTCGAGAAAATTAAATGTTCCGACATTGTTTGGAAAGATCTGAGAAAATCCCAGAGTAGTTCGCACAAGAAATTATATTGAAGCTACGTGTAGTAAATCCTTCTCGAGTTAAGAAACCTATCCACAATTTTAGAGGACTTTAAACTTTATGCCTTTGATGTAAAGTTGAATTTTTTAAGATATTTTTTTTTTAATTGAAAAAAAATGTGAAATATGGTAGTAATGTCGGTATATTAATTAAAATTGGTTTAAGAAAATTGTGGATTTAAATTTAAATTTTGAACGAGTAATTTGTAGCGATAAATAAGCCAATAAATTATTTATTAGTGTCTTCACCTATAGAAAGATGAAATTTTTGAAGACTTAATTTTATTAAGGCATCAAAATAATTTTTTAAGACATAATAAGGTATTATTCATTTATGAAATCAACTAAAATGAAGTAACAAATTTTAATTATGTTGGATTTTATTACATTTTTCTATGCATTTTAAAAAATTCTGTTACACTCATTTATTTCTATTCTGTAATAACGATTCTGAAAATAGTAATAGCTTTTAAGAGGAATAGAAATCAGAAGGCTTTATAGAATCTACGTTATTAATATTTGGTTTTCATCTGAGAAGGTTCTAGTACAGGAGATTATTTAGGTCTCTTGAGACTTGCGTGGAACTTGCTGGAGGTTGTTCAAGTTTGTGGTCATACTTAATACTTGCTCGGGTACGGACATATTAGCTTCTTCACTGGAAATGTCTTGAATTGTTGTAATAAGACCTTATATTAATTTGAACACTTATATACTTAACACCAACGATACTCTTAACTATCAAGGTTACTTTCTTTACTAACATTTTCTTAGATATAATGCACTAAACAATAATGTCGCACTATTATATACATTTGTAGCAACTCTATTATGAAAATAGTGGGAGGGATTTCAGTTACTTAGCAAGTAGTAACAACTTTCTAAGCTAGTAAGCTGTTAATGTTTTTAATGTATTTTGTTTGCAGTTGAGAAACCAGCAAAAGGCTGAACGTAAACTTTCTTCTTAGCTGTACACGCTATTATAATGTCATAAGCTTTGTCAATGTTTATGGATCGATTGGATCATTCGCCTGCCTTATTTATAGTTTGTCTAATATTTTGTATAGCAGCACAGACATAATCTGGTAAAATCCTACTTCTAGGTATATTTGTACGACAAAGAACAGTTAAGTACAAGCCGGTACAGTTCTGTCGCAAAGAGCTAATGTGTTCTCACCTCTAACATCGACTTCTAACGCCTCAGATAATTATTTCGCTCTCGTGAGAATTACGGGAATGCTTCAAACTTTAACGACCGATGTGGGAGACGAGTAAAACGATTTTGCTATCTGTACGAGTATGTATGTATGGTGGAGGGAGCTATGTAGATA
>LGAG01000175.1:99074-136381 GCA_001278395.1 Lerema accius
ACCTATTAGTTACTTTTTCGTTTTGATAAAGTCGGGTGCTGTGTATTTTTCGTAGTCACCAAATTTTTTTTTGGAGCTACTACAAACGAAAAAAATGTTACTACAATCAACTACTAACGTATATCTATAAGATCGAAACGAAAAAAGTCCGAATTGTGAAAGTCGGGTGCCAAGTTCACATAGCCGCCAAATTCGATGCTGACTCATAGAAAACAATCTTATATTAGCATTAGTTTGCTTCTAAAATCGAAGGCCACAATTAAGATTATGTACACGCCGCCATTCAAACAATATTGAGGAATCTCTGAACCAATCAACGAAAATTCAGGCCTTGGCACACTGCCTAAACATACAGTGTACTCGTAATTCCTTCGTCCATCGTTGTGCGATATTGCCAAAAAAATTAATACTAATCCATTCACTACTTTGCTAAATTTTCTCCAAAAATTCATCAGAAGTAGGAGAAAAAACTCTGATCAAACTCTACAGTCTGCAGGGTAGCTTCAACCTTGAAGATGGTTGCTCCACGCTTGGATTGTCCCTCAACTTGCCATATCTGGGATAAAATTGCGTGGAGTTCTCATTAGGTTATGAATATTTGGGCTGATCTTAAATATAACGAAAATGTGTTATAACATTAATAACGTGCACGTGTATGTATGAATGTGTGTATAAGTTAGTGTGTAAGCAATTATCTTCATAAATCGTATTGAAAGCTTTTAAAAAAGCTGTTATAAAATCGGTTTCAGTTAGATTGTCCTGTGTAGCTTTAGCGACGTTATCATTTATTCACTTGAAGAGTGCATCTTCAGTCTGCATTGCAGATGTCGAAATATCTCTCCAAATATACCAGAAATATTTATACCTTTGTCTTTTGTTATCTAATTCTTATCATTTATAATTAGATTTTGACAGAAGTTTCCGTAATGCACGGTTGTTTGTCGCGTGTTAATTATAAAGAAGAACCTATATGTTACTTTACAAAATTTGAATTTTAAATACCACATGTATTTTTAAATTTTCTTCATGCATATTTACTACAAAATATTATAGTGTCCATATCTTTTTGTTCATTGTTACAATTGACATTCTTACCAAGTCTCATAGAATCCTGCCAATTAAATATCTCTTATTAATTGTCTTTAGGTTAATAATATTTGAATCTCTGGAGATTGCATTGATCTGTCGCTATGTTAAGTAACGACATTAGTTATCATTGATTGCTCTAATTTATGCTAACAATGTACTGATTGTTGTAGTAATTACTACAATATAATCAAGTTATGCATACTCATAGTTCGTATAAGAATTTAGTATGTAAATTAGTGTAATATTATGAAAAGGTTATTCTTTGAAAGTTTATGTATATAAAAATTAATAATGTTAGTTACGTCAAAGCTTAAAACTAGAAAAAACGTCAAATTCAAAAGGACTTACAACTTATGTTAACTAATTTTAAAGATTTAATTTTTACCTTTATTTTTCTTTTGAGTTAAGTGTTGTTAGTTTCTAAGACCAAATAAATAGTTTCAATTTGAATTATGTTTCAAACAATCAGTTGTTAATGCTACAACTACTTTGCAGTAAATCTTTTTATCTACGTCGCTTGGTAGTACAAACTTATTGCACACAAAAACGTTGCGGGAACTTGAGCAAAATGTCGCCACTGCCGACATCTCAATTTCATATTTTTTGCTTTAAACTTCACTCCGACGGGGGCTAGAACTTCCTTCCGAGTTTCCGTTGCTCTATAGAGTTTTCATATTAAAAAGCATCTCTGAATTTGGTTTGTTCCTCTTCGTAACTTTCGTAATAAAAAACTGCCCAACTTCAAATCAAACTAAGCCTTACGTATAAAGTATTGCGTACGAAATGTTTTAGTAATTGTATTCAAATGACCCCTATTGTATGACGTTCTTAAAGCACATACTACAAATAAAAAAGATAAAAATAAAGGAGGATTTTCATTGGCAAAACATGTTCGAGAACGTAAATGCAAGATGGTACAAAATCGAATGCTAAAAAACTCTTTAGGAACGAGTATTGGCCGTTTTATTTTTAATGCGTTACACAGATTGCATTTTGTTTTTTTTTAATATTGTTTTTAGTGCCCTCTACCCTTAAAAAATGTTTCTCAGTTTTTAGACTATTCTTATTACACTTTTTCATTATTACTCGTAACTATACTGTGGTCACTAATCCCTGTGTTATCTCCTTTGTGGATAACCGGTACCGAAAAATCCTAGTTTTTTGTTTTGTTTTCTTTCACGCGGATTCTAACACGCTTGGAGGCACTGCACTTTTTTTTAGTTTTATTTAACTATTTACAAGTTGTTCTGCAAAATATGTTTTGTTTTAGATGATCGATCCCTAAGTAACTTTTTAAATATTAAAAAAAATTGCTATGTTAAAGTCACCTTTATTAATTGTAAAAATATTAATGTTATAATTGAAACATGTCTAAAGTTATGTTATCATTGTTGGGTTGGGTTACGAATTAATCATTTATCGCTAAACAAAATTGCTTTAATTAAACTATTTTGTTTATACGATACATGAATGCACCAAATTAATTCTGTGAAAATTCTCTGGACTAGTAATTTAAGGTAATTAAATGAGATTAAAATAACTGTATTTATACAGATGGTTAAGTTAATAGAGAATATTTGCAGCATACTTTGAAAAATATAAAACATGTAAAAAATGAAAGTATTACTTAGTTTTGTATTGCATAAAAAGTATCATTTTTACAATCAAGATTTTTAATAATTATTATAATTAGAGTTTCAATAAATTGTACCTAAGTGATTAAAGAAAATATTTTTCGTTGTGAAAAAAGTCTTTAAAATTCTTTTACACAAAAATATTACAACAAAAATAAAATATCTCGTAGGGCATGGTACTGAAAAATAAAATTAAGAAATTTATGAAACATTCTTTAAACTGAAAAAGATAATTATAATCTTCATAGTTATTAGGAATGTGTAGAAAAATATGCGATATTAGATGTCGATAAATAATATGAGCTATTATCAAAGTCAGCACGGTCACACAAACAAAGATTCTCCAATTTGACCACTCCATAAAAAATGACTCCCACATTTCAAACTTACTTAAACTAAACAAGATTTTTTCCATAAAAATAACAAAACGTTACCGAAGCATTTATTTCGCTAAATTGAAACACAAAAGAAAACAATTTCGACAGCAGTGCTGCGGGGAGCTCAGCTAAATCTGCGCCATACATCTTTCAACAACTGGCAATAAAAAACCAACGAAGCCTTTTAAAGCTTTTCTCACTTCCCTACACTAAAAACATAGCATACGAGGATATAGACTACATTTTCTTGATAATATAAGAAACAAGACGACGCCCGCTGTTTCGCCTGCGGAAGTGTAATTATATAAATATTGGATTTATCCCAAGGGAAGGTCCACGTAAGGTCAGAGACCCGTTGGCTGATCATAGACGAATTGCTTCAATAAGTCGAAGCTGGCAGCTTCAGGCATTGCCTGTGCAGCAGTCCGAAGCAGCAGGTGCTTCATATAGTCAATTTAAGGCCATCTTTGGACTCTTGCAAGGTTAAGATGAAATAAAATATTTTGAAAAACATTTAATGTTTCTACAATTAAAGTAGTGTACATTAGTGTAGTGTGTTATTATAGGTTCGACACATAATATGTCCATGGGTGGCAATAAATGTTAGTACCGCAAGTTCGTTTGCTACCCCTGTATGGCATGAAAATGCTTGTTTCAGTTAGATGGATGGATGCTTCGTTATTAACAGAGTTCCCATATCCCACTTCTATTTCCATGTTCGTCACTTGACATCATCTCGGATCAAAGCCCGTGTCGAGACGAATCAAACGAGTCCTAACTCGATTAGATTTGAGCGTCTATTTACAGAGTTCCCATGACTATTTTTTGTCTCTATCTTAATCGCTTGTAATCGTGTCGGACCAAAGTCCTTGTCGAGACGAATCAAACGAGTCCAAACTCGATAAGATTTGATCGTTTCTTAACAGAGTTCCTATGGCTACCTCCTGTCTCCATCATCAGATCAGCTTAATTTAATAAGAATATAGCAGAATACTCCCATTTACATATGCATGCAAAATTTCACCTCAATCGGACAACGGGAAGTGTGTTTTTTAGGGGGGGTCAGATATTTATGACGCCATGAGGGGGGTCAGATCTTTATGACGCCAAGGGGGGGTCAGATATTTATGGACGTGACTGTACATGGACTGGACATAAGGTCTATTGAATTACTTACAACTATATGTATAACAGTATGTTGGTTATCTTAATTGATCACTTTCGATCGACCAACCCATCAGATTATGAGCACTTCACTTAGGTGCGAATCAATCTAATACTGTTTACATAATATATCGTCATCGACATAACTATAACATTGTCTGTAGTGTACAGAATAATAGCATTTGGTTTATGGAACTATAAGGGCCTGTTCACACGTGCGACAGATACAAAAGTAATACGGTAAACTATTTATATCTTGAAGTAAAAAGACCGTGGCAATAAAGCTTTTTTTCCGCAAATAATGTACACAGATTTAGTTTAAAAGAGTAATTTTATAAGTGAAATTACGCGTAATATTACTTGACGTAAATCGTTAGGCGCTTAAATACTTATTAGGTATTAAAACGACACTGGTTTTATGTATTCTTATAATGTGTGACATATTGTCGTCCAAGTGAGTAGACCTAAACAGTAAAAAGTTTAAATTAAGGCAACCTAAACTGTTGGCATTAATGAGCGCAGAGAATGTGTCTTCGCTAATACTGTCACCGTGTCACATCTGATTATTATGTCACATGGCTGTTTTTATTGCTGGTAAGTAATTTGGAACTTTGCAAAGCAAACTCAACTTTGTTTGCATTGCCTCAAAGTTGGTATTGTTTTGACAAAACAACCCAAACAGGTGTTTGTATAATGCCGAAGTTTATGGTACACAAGCACTCACGTAGTAAATCCGATAAAATATTCAAGTGTTATTGTTTTGTTTAAAGCGTTTTATTTTATGCTTTTTTACCATGGAGGACATCGTTTCGCTCAAATAACTCTATTCTGAAAAAACTGCACGTAAAAGATAAACTAAGCGCTATTGTATGGTTACAAATATACACCATTAGTCCCCATCATCAGATCAGCTTACTTTTTCATAATAATATTGTAGTGTCATTCAATTGCATGCAAAATTTCAGCTCAATCGGACATCGAGAAGATTTTCAGGGGGGATTTGGAGGGTTTTCAGGGGTCAAGTATTTATAGTCGTGACTGTACGTTAGGTACTGTATGCGAATATACCTACGATAGGAGGAAGAATTTGAAATGTTTCGAAATTCTCAGTTAAAAGATTAATAATTCAAGGTCAAATAGGAAATTAAAGCATGAACGAATACCATCTTGCTGGACAGCCGTATAAAAGATGCAACCAGACATGGTTCTAAAGCCATATCAGGACTGTATCACCAATGGCGAAGGAAAATTAGGACACCATATCCTTATATAACTTATACCTCAATAGCTTTTGACAGAGGTATTATCTCTTTTAAGTTAAAACTTTCCCAAAAAATAACATCTCTTCGGTATGCTCTTTGTGAGATCCACGTCTGAACAATCGTGAAATTTCCCCAAAGGCACGTCCCAAGAGTCTTAATTATTCCCAAGTTTTCCCAGTTATTAGCCATTATAGTTGGAGGATAAAGCAAGTTAACCCCTGAACGCACAACGATGACTTAAAAGGTGAACGCTCGGAAAATACATATTGTTTCTGTATTAATTGCCTCAAGTTTACGTCTTTATCGACCAAATTACTTGACTACACAATTAACATCTAAAGTAATATTGTCTTACGGCTGGATAATACAATTCAAGATTAAGATTCTCTACGTGACCATGCATGGTTGATAACCACGCTGTTCCAGTATATTCTAGTCGCGGTTTGATAGCTGCACCTAAATAAGCTAAATCAATAGACTTATTCCTTCTTAGTTGTATCTTCTCTTCTGTTCTGATTATGCCCTATCCTGAGAAGTTTTTATACTAGTTACATCTCAGGATAAGTATCATAATCAATTTTGCGCAACCAATCAACGGATCCTTCAGTAAGCCAAACCGCATATCACTTGCCCTGTTTTAATCCTGTATTCTTTTTAACAATACCAAGAAAAATCCAGTATTTGCCTTATGTAAATAAGTTACCCCAGTAACGACAAATAACATTCCCAAGATATCGCAGCCTCCTTTATAAAGTTGACGTTAACGTGCGTACGTGCCCTTATTATCGAGTTGCGGTTATTCTGTTGAAGACATTTGTGGAGGCAAAGGTGTTACAAGATGGGAGCAATCATGTGTTTCGGAATGATGTCGTGGGTAATAATGCCTTTTGAGAGAAAAAGATTTTCGCTCAGCCATAGGGAACAAATAAAAGGAAAGTTTATCACGTCATTTCCTGGAATGATTTATAGAATAGCGTGTTTGTGAGGCATGACGATTTAATTTCTTTTAGGAGCTTTACTTTATTACGGGATCTCACTAATCTATAGTACTGTAGTGGGTGTTTAAACAAGGTTCGATCACTTATTATAACATTCTGACTTCTTATCTTTGATTCTTTAAAATTTCAAGTTCTGTTTCAGGTTCAGCTTTGTATTGGGTTTCTTTAAGTTTTATTGAGATGGTGACCACTTACTATTAAAGAGCCATTAGTTCATAGCTTTTGAGGCTTGAAAGAACTTAATTTAAGAAGAGAAGCCTAACGGTTTATAATCCTATCTATATAAGCTGTAGCAAAAGCCATAAGAGCACCATTAGGATAAATCCAATACTCGTTTTTCCTCCGCTCACTAATGAAATAAAGGGTCCCTTTAAATTTAACACAGTTCATGGTCATTAACGACTTATTGAGCATTGTTAATTTACATAATAGAAGACCGTTTTAAGAGGCATTTGCTTCTTTCTCATTAGTGATTTTTATTTGCTTTGAATTGAATAAATTTGCCTGGCAAGCGCTCTATCAGAACTGTTGAATATTTTCATTTGAAAGGGTTGATGGAGGAAATTGTCTTTTAGTTCTGAATGAAATAAAGGATTTTTTGCTTTGGGATTTCTATTTCTTTTTAACAGCAGCCGACCTGTTGAAAATACACTGAACCTTTCTTTGGTTGGGACTATTTAGAAAGAGTATTGTCAAGGCAAATGTATTTATTTGACCTTTTTTCTTCTTAAAAACAACTTTGTGGAACTAAACTGTGCTGGCTTAGAAAGGCTAACCCTAATATTATGGTTACAAAAATATTTTACTTATTGAAGTTCTTTTCAATTAACAATCTGGTTATTGTTAATAAATAATAGGTCAAGTAATAATATCATTTAAAGAATTCATTACGACACAATCCTATAAAATAAGATAACGTGAAATAACCTTAAATTTTATTTAACATTTACTCTCTCAGTTACGTTCCTATTTCTCTCTAGTCTCAATCGAATACGTTTAAATAAGTACTTTGAGAAAGGTCACCGTCTCATTTCATCTTCCAATAATAACTCAGAATAAAATAAACGCTATCGAGATAGAACCTATCCAGCCATAATAGTCTTAGATTTTGAATCCAATTATATAATACCTGCTGCGACTGCTATTTATTTTAAGTACTAAAATAAGTACTTTTGAGCGTAGGAGTACCTTTTGATGATATAAATGATTGCTATGATACGGTTCAATTGAACGGGATTATGATAATGTATTCCATTAAAAACTAACTACCTACATGCTGGATGGCTTAAAATAGAATAAATGCTTTATTTACTGTCTGCGTTTAAAGGAGCGTAATATTTTTTGGAACGTATGTAAATCTTTATTTTATTTTTAAAATTTGAATTGTTAATTTTTTATTTTCGCTTAAATTTTCAGTCTTTGGAGGATCATTTTTAAGTAGTCATGAAGTTTACACCATACAACAACTAACCATATAACTAATAAATCTACTAATTATTCTCACTAACTACAGTCATTAAATACCAAAATATTTTAATTAAAGTGGAATAATTACGGAAACTTTGTAGTTTGCTCTCATTTCTATTTTGGGTTTGACCCTTATGACCGATTTTAGTTCGGGCATTAGTTAATTTATAATAGTTTAAAGGTTTTAGTGTTATAAAGGTATTTACTAATATTTTACAAGAAGGTAATTACTAATCTGATTGTAGGAACTTTGTTGTGTGTTGAATTGTAAATATTGATTTGATAAGGATTGTCTATCGAAACATTAGGAATTGTTTAGGATCATTATACTGCTAAAAGAATAACTATGTTTATTTTGTCATTTTTTTTTGTAATTTAATGTTATTTACAATGGTAATGTTTTCTCTTTCGTGAGCCGTTGGTTACTTCCAATAAAATAAATAATTTGACTTAGAATTTTAGTATAGGTAATGACATATCTACGTAATTTTTTTATTAGAAAATTAGAAAGTATCCTAGAATAGTTATATTGAGAATCAATAAGGCTTTTAAGCCGTATAAGCATCAATACCTCTATAGTATTAAGAACTATTTCTGGTGCTACAATCAACTAACAAGGAAATATAAGCAATATTGTATTTTGGGATTTGTTTCGTTCACCTCCCACCTGGCAGCCCTGGCGTGATGAATCACTTGTCACGCTAGCTGAAGGGTCGCCTAATATTGGGGATGTTCACGAATATTATATTATATTGGACAGTCGAGGGCAGCTATATTTCATTTTGTTTCGTTTGTCTCTGTTACCTGTTATTACTTGTAGCTGTGGGATTTTCCCAAACCTTTTGCGTTTTATTTTGTGCTTACATTTTTCAACGGCATATATTTTTGAATCATTTACCTATCACCTTCTTTGCCTTACATATTGATTGATAAATACTGCATTGGATAAAGTGTTGTAGCACGATTGTGGTTGTCAAGCAGCTTGTTCAATAATTAAATCCATCTAGATTATCTTCATTAACTTTATAGTTATTGAATATAGCTGCAGTACTACGATCAATCCAACCCTTGAACTAACTTGAGTTAGCAATTCAGCGTTTACTTTGCTGCTCAAGAACCGATTAGTAAACATCATCGTTTAAATTCCTATATTACGAAGAATTAAGAAAGATTTCCTCATATTTACTAACAGACACAAAATTCATCGAATTCTAAATCACCCAAAACCTGAAAGATATTTTCTTGACGACAAAACTTTAAAAATAGCAGAAATTCATGACACGATCCCGATTTAATCTTGTCTAATCCAAGCTAACGAAAGTACCGATAACGTAATTAATATTAATCTCCGTGACCACATCATCGAAGGGGATTTGTATCATCGAGCCGAGGGAATAGTTATTAACATAAACGGGCGATATGTCTCACGTCGAAAGCAGCTGACGCTCACATATTATACAGCCGCTCCGAGCCTCTTTGTTACTATAAAGACCCATTTACATGAGAAAACCTTACGAGCAATTCTCTTGCACGTAACATCCATCAATCTTTAGATTTCTGCTCCTGAACAATGGTCATAGACGCAGTTACATTACAAATGGAACTAACCGCTGCTGTAAATATTATTTGGTTGTCATTTATTGTCCGAATGTTATCACAACATTGTCTTAATCTTAGTAAGAAGATTTTTTGGTTCGTTTAACTCTGCTGCGGCAGAATCAGGTTGAAATTACGTTACATATTTTATGTAGGTATATGTACGTCCATTTATTTGGCATGCTTTACAAATATACCAACATGAAAGATTTCAACGTAGGCTGTGTCATTTCTCTCATCTCCATTGTGAAAGTGACCTATAAACGCTAAAACGCTAACACAACACACTCATGTAGGATTCCCTGTGTCGCGGGTGGCATGGACAACACATAACACTTCACTAACATCCATGACCCGAGAACAAACATTTATCTGTCACATAAATATCTGCCCCAGCCAAGAATCAAACCCGGGACTCCTCGCTTTGCAGGCAGGGTCACTACCAACTAGGCTACGGGGTCGTCGACCTATGGTCAAGTCAAGCCGTTTGATCTAAAGAGCGTGCCAAAGAAATAGACATATAAAACTTTACCCTCTTTTTTATGCAGTCCCTTGTATTTGATGAAACCACAGGGTTGTCAAATAAATGGATAAAGGACCATATTGACAGACAACTCGTATTATCATAGACTATATTTGAGTTCAATTTAACCATCAATTTGTTTAGGTCTGCTCAAATATAAGGCTGCTAGTAAATTTACTTAACACCGTGTAGATCCACCGTTTATACCAACTCGTAGTCAAATAACCAATTAGAAGCTTAATTCGTATTGCCATCACTAATATTTGTTAATAGCAAAATATTCGTAGATCGATATACCGTGTAATTACACCTGCAGGGGTATATGTATACATCTGTTATTTTACAAGGGGTAATAACCAAATTATTAGGATTCTTAAATTGAAAAAAATTTCAAAAAAGTAACTTGTACTTATTGTTTCTTTTGATAAAGATTAAGTTTTCCTCGCCACAGGTCTAACGAGATTGAAAAGGACAGGATGTACTGTTCTAGTGTGTTCTATTTATAAATTGTTTCTTGAGAATGACAGAAACATAACGGAAGTTAAGTAATATTGGATACGTACTAGAAGAATAAGTTCTACCATAAAATATTAAACGAAGATATTTATTGCTCATAGTCTGGCTTGCTTCGATTCTAACCGGATGCAGTCGGAAAGTGGATGGGTGACCACTAGTGGCAATATTTTTGAGCGCTTTGCTTCGAAAGGCATGTTAAATCGTCGGTCCAGGTTATTATTGTCAGAAGGCAGTCGGGAAACCATTTTGAAAACCCTTGGGTGGCATAAAACTTCCAATATGCAGATTGCCTACTAAGCCATTTCCTCCGTTTACCCAAAACACGATTGAGCAACGTGGTGAAGAATGCTTTAAGCCTCCTCATTTATGAAGAGTTAAAGCCAAGTATTTAACATGCAGTACATTTTTTATGAAGTTAGCCTAATAGGTCAAAGTCAACGCGACCAAATTATTCCATTGTAACCACTTACATTAATTAATTTTACCACATAAAAGCAACCACATGATAGTCCTTGATGGTCGTTACAATTCAACTCTTCGGTTATTCATTAATTATACTAAACGCTTTAAATAACTATTCATATCTTTTAAGTATTGATAGTAACAAGCTCTTTTTTTTCTGCAAACAAAACTAAGTTTTGATGCGTAGTTGTGAAGATAATCCTTAAACAAACACTATAGAAATCGTAATCCTACTTTAAAATTGACTATTTGCCGCGAAAAAAGAAAGAATATAAGAAAGAAAACATATATAAACGAAAACAAAAGAAAAAATCAGAAGCATACATTAAACGTCCATGATACATACAATGTCGCAACATAAAGATGTGATGTACCGTATGTGAAATTACTCTCACGTCATAAAGCAATGGGACTACCGAATCTTGTATTGGAATCTGTAAAAGCTGTTACGCATCTCTAGGCGGAAATGTTTTCTTAACGTAACGTATATTTGAAACATGAAAATTCAATTTATGATGATGTAACAAAAATGAGTAATAATGTTAATTCATAATGACGTAAGAAAAACGAGTGATAATATTCATTTATAATGACGTAACAAAAATGAGTTACAATGTTATATATATTCTGGAAGCACTTACGTGTGAATAGATCAATAAAGTACAGCAATTAAATGTATCTAACGAATTAGGAAAACATCAGGCAAGTGTAACAAACAAAATACATTCTGTACAATTTTTTTATTTTTCATTAGAAAAAAACGAACAAGGGAAAAATGAAGCGAGACAGAAGAATGATTTAGGTAAGAATAGGGCTTATGTGGCAACTTCATTCATTTGGCGAAAATGAACTTATATGAAAATGTCGTGGATATTTCATACGAATATGCCTCCTGCTATCATTGTTGTCATCGTGTCGTTCAAATGAAGAATTGGCCTTTAGCTGGTCGTTAGAATGCACCATATATTACATATAGTTTCCGGGGTGACTTATGAGCGTGTTCAATATAAGTAATCTCCGGGTAGTATAGAACTAGAAGGTAGTTAGGTATATGATAATACTGTAACGGGTTGACCCATGCTTGGAAACTGACTTAAGACTAATGATAGATGAAAATAAATGGATCCCAATGGAGTATTATAAAGCTTCATTTAACTTAATTGTCAACGTCTTAAAATTACATCATCCTTTAATTACCACTTTTCTATAATCTACTAAACTCCTTCATTGAAGATAGTATACCTTTCTAGAATGAAGTTCATATTTCCGGCAATCTTCTGCGTCATTTAACCTACATTAACACAATTTCTTTTAAGCAGGTCTAATTTACAATTCATATTTACGGCAACACTTGAGCTTTGGATTTAAATAGCCCTCAAGAGGCCTTTTAGAACAGATTTGGGTACGTTAACTTTAATGACTTCATTCCAACTGGTGATTCGTGTCACGAAGATATTCGGAGAGTAATGGGCAGGGATTTAATTTAAGCAACAGTAAGGGAACTGAAGAGGGTTCTAGAAAGACTAAAAGATGTCAGCTTTTAATGTAATTGACAGTGAGTTATGACTTGTTCAGACAGCTTCTGTCGTTTACTGAGCCGTTAAACACTCCAGTTTCTTAGTTAGGCCTCGAATTTAACTATAATAACTGTAATTTGAAATGAAAGACAACATTAAAACTAACTATTGTACTGCTACTATTGTAATGAAATAAATCGTCTTTTCTGGTCTTATTTTACGAAAAGATAGATAATGTATTTTATAATGATGTCTTTCAGTGCTATCTACTACGTGATCATTCATGATACCTTTCGTATGATGTCTCGTATGTCTGAAATCAGCTTTAATATAAGTCGATACATAGCAAATTCTTAATCAATAATTATACTGAAATATCTAGCTAATGCCATTGTTGTCCTCCTTTTAGCCGTTTTATTGGTTGAAATTACATCAGTGCTTTTAACCTGTGTTTTGCCTTTGATTGGTTTGTCTATTAATTTACCTCCTATTGTCACAAAAATTATGCCTTATGAAACTTATTACACAAAGACCAATAAATGTAGTATGGCACCCAATTATAATATTCTATATGACGTTCTGTATTAGTATAATAGTGAACCGATCTTTGATCTCACGAGACATCAAAGCCAGCAAGTTTCTAACCACTAAATTTGCGGATTATATATTAACTCCGAGACACAAATCCAAATTCAGATTAGGATACTTCAGTTAACCGAATAGTTAATGTAACGGAATCCTTTACGGATACGAATTCATGTAAAGTTTGTTACTACTCCTGGGAGCTTTTAAAATGGATCGAATTTTCCAAAGCTGTATCCACAGTAAAGTTTTAATAGCCATCATGTTTACTTATTGCAAGGTTTATCGCAATAAAATTATATTTATCATGTACATATGCCTTGTTAGACATAACAGTTTCGAAGATAAACTGTCACTTTTCGAGAGCTACAGCTTCTTTCCAAAGCAAAGACTGATTATTTAGCTGTATTTCCAGTTAAGTCGCAATTAATTTTACCTATTGCAGGATAAAATCACAATGAAGTAAAAAAATGTGTGATAAAATAAAAGAGTAATAGGAACGCCAAAATAGCAAATCCAATTCCCAAATTCGGCAACTCAGATAGAAGCCAACACTGACGCAGTCCCATTACGAATACCGGATTCATATAAAGTTACGAGCAGAGAGGGCTCCTCGGTGATTCGGGATGTCATGGAGAAGAATTCGATTATTAAACTGGTCTTCATTTTAAATTTGGACCGTATATGTTTTTCAAATGAAATTGGCGCTGTGGTTGATGAAAGCGTGCTCACGCATGGTATGAAATTCGTTGAAATATGTAGAGTTGTAGTGTAATTTCCTCGGTCTGCAAATGGACAATGTTGCGCAGAAATCCTCAATTTCATGTCTGTTTCACAGTGCCTTTACATGGCGCCTCATAAAATCGAGTTTCATCAACATTTTGATACGTGGCGTTAGTTCGAAGTGCGCTTTATTTCACACTTCCTACAGTGTAGTGTAAACTCTGCAACGGTTGTCGTGGCAGGTATTCTCACAATGTTAGGAAATCAGATTTTCTGACTCTGTTGTGCTCATCTGAGCTAGCAATATACTGGTATTGCTCCAGAAACCTTGGTTGAATACGATTAATTTAGGTCCTATAAGTAACAGATTGTCGCAACTGAAAACTAAAGATTCACTTTCAGCTTAATGTTCATTAAGATTTTTAATGTTGTCTGTTGCATCTTCAGTATTATCATTTTCTATCGCGGGTTTGACAGTTAGTATTTCTACGTTCTTTTTACCCAACCTCGCTAGAATGGAAGTAATTTTTTTAAGTGTATGTATGTGGAAGTATGTATGTATGTCTGTTACATAAATTTATGAGAGTCTAGTTATTTGCCTTTGTCTACAGCCCCAACATGACATATTTCATTAAAACTTATTCTATAACAAACTTGACGGATAGTTAATAGTTAGTCTCAGCAAACAGTTACATATATTTGATTCGTAGAATCCGTATGAGCGTGTGAAATATTTTTCCCGTACGCAAAACATTTCCGATGAAATATTGTAGCGACGTCACGGGTACGACACGCCATCGGGTCGGTGCCATAAGTTTCATCTAAAACCATAAGTTCTGTTGACACGAGTTGAAATATCGCGTCCCATAATCTATTGGACATAAAAATGTTGTACATAAAATAAAATCTTCTTAAACAATTACTTCTTGAGATAAAAAGAAATAAGGAAAGGAGGTTTGTAAGATATTATGGAGCATAAGTTTTTTTTAACCGGAAGAATAATGCAATAAGGAGAAATACCTTCTTAGAAGTATCCGGACGGCGGACATATTTTCATTTTAAAAATAGTTTTTGAGCTTCTTATCGCTGAAGAGCAGTTGGATATTATTTAGTTTACTTGGAGCTTGAATGATATTTTAGTTGTTGGCATTTGTTGTTCTGAGAATTTAAACTAATATATTTTGTTACTCTTTTAATTTCAGACGTGACATTTATCATACTTGATTTCATTATTATGCTCTATCTAGATAATTTGTGATCTTGAAAATATGAATCTCATTTTTGAAATAAACTTGCTACATTTATATGATTTCTCTTTAATTTACTTTCCAGGAAGGAAATGATATGGGAATCTGAGGACCTTTAGCTTGTTTTGTTAGCCGGCAATGTATCCATGATGTCTTTAATATTGCGGATATACAGAAGTGACGGAAATCCCTTACCCTCCGAATCCTTTCTACTTCAGAATTTCATAATGTAAACAAACTTGCTGTTTCATTCAAGTAAATCATTCTAAGACTCTTAGTAAACTTGTCAGCAATTGTTTTACGAACAATTTGAATTCGGATAGTATCAAGTTTCAAACTTTGTTTGGGAATTGGGCGTTAAATCAAAATAATTATAAATTCTAATACCCAGAGTTCCGGAAAAACAAACACATTTACAAATTATAAAACGTAATGAAGACCGTTGAAGTTACTATTTTCGTATTTCAGCTACTTTCTAAACAGTTTTCGTGATAAGAAGGCAACCAAACACAAAGTCAAATAAGAGGTTATCGTGTGCAGTGTGTGACAATTCACGTGGATACATTACACAAAAAATACGACTCGACAAACATGAAATAAGCTAGAAAAATATCACAAGCACTAGAGAGGTACATCGAATAAAAATAAATTCTCAAGAAAGTAAAATTACACATTCCAATACGAGTATTCTTTGAATAAGATTTCCACTTAACTTGGTCTTTTTATTTCTCAAAGACACTTGAAAGGTATCTTTTTATCATTTGTAATGAGACTCATGTTTTTTGTTATTCTAGAATCCATTCATTCGCTCTCTGATGTACGATTGTAATAGTCCTGTCTCACACCAGGATGTCAGCGATTTTATGATAGAAAGTTATGAGAACTGGATGCCTAAGGTGGCTAAGGTGCTTGTATGTGAATCTGACAAATAGTAACAATAGGTAGTGCTCTCTGTAACAGAACAAAAAATAAAAATAAAAATCACACCTTCTATTAAGACCGTCAACTTAAGGGTTTGTAGTGGTTCTGAAAACCAACTTCAAATTAAATTTCATTTTATATACCAGATTCAAGTAATCAACTCTCAGCATCAGAGCATTGATCATAAGTTTAAATTAACGCATGTGAAAAAGTAGCACAAAACAATTATTATTATTGTTTTTCAAAAAATTATTTCATTGTCGTTTCAGACGATTTTTCTACTTCAAACAATTATTCAATCATTGTTGGAGTATAATATGCAGAAAAGCTGTCGAAACTTCGTAACATTTTCTTAAAAGAATTTTCATTCTGAATTTTCCTCTCTATACTATGGGGAAAGATCCATTTTCGGAATTAAGTTTCCTTGAAGCTGACCTGCAATATGAATAGAGTAATACACACATCGGCCAAGGAGAGCCAAGTAGATTGATTATATATCTTGCCGACACAAACTCACACACCTACTACACACAATCTACTAACAGTCTGTTTCCAACTGTTAAAAAATTACAAAAATATCACGGACACAATATATAAGTAGCTTTTCTTCAGTGCAGGTTACATTTGAAATATTTATTCAGATATTCTTATCGATAACTTCAACTACCTTTTGTTTATCTTCGAAAAGATCGTTCCAATTCTCTAAAGTGGTCTATTGAAACATAGGTAACCTTAAATCTGCACCAAAATGAATTCTCAGCAACCAATCAGCATTGGAAGTTATCGGTTAACCCAAATCAAGGAATATCGTCCTCAATAACCCACCAATTTTAAGCGTCCGACATTTTGTCGTCTCGTGGGATTAAGATAACTCGGACGTAGTTTTGAACACACAAACCTAAATTACTTAGATAAACCTATGGGATCTGAGACTTCATCTAGGTTTTTATGTTTTGCTTTTCTTCAAATACTGACTATTAACGACAAAGTTATAGTGAATACTATTAACATTAACAATAACAAAACTAATGCATATTAGCCAAACATAAGTAATTTAGTCAAGTTGAGGTTCAACTCATATAAATAATTTTATAACTTGAAGCTTCAATATTTTAAATATTAGTGGTATTTCAAACAACAGCAGTGGAGTATCTGAAAGCTGTAAAAAATAATGAGGATACTAAACACCGACCGCTTAAAGTGTTCTTCGAAGCGAGTAATCACCTTTGAATTTTTAACTTTCCTAGCTAACTAATTCATAAGACAGTTGAGCCAACATAATCATTGTCAAATTTAGCTGCAATAGTGACAAAAATTATTCAATTTTAACGATTACCACTTATCAATTAATCGTTGTTATCCAAATACTTTTTTTTATTATTTTTTTATTTATTGTTTAAAGACTTTGTCGCTAAGCGAACTATTACTTAAAGTGCAGCTATTGTTTGTTAGATACAACTACATTTTTAGTTCTTTCTTAAGATAGCAAATGTAACTGCAAAATGTATTGTAACAGTTTCTCGCTTTTCGTCCTTCATGACGAAATCGCCTAACATGACATGCATTCTGGAACGAACGCAAATGAAAAGCTTCACAACGCGGAACAAAACAATGCGAGAGTCCCACAATTGATTACTATAAGTCAGACGTGTGTTTTATGATTTCCTGTATTCCGTGTAATCCCGACCTCTGTATCACTGTGGAATTTTGTATCAAAAAATTCTATTTGTAGGATTAGTACAGTATTTATTTTATGGAAAAAGTCAACATTAGACCAGAAAATCTATCGGCCATCATCGTCTGTTACATTATCACTGATCATTAATGCGTTTCTCGTTAAACCTAGTCCTTTTGTTCTAGCTTCAATCTATTAGCCTTCTGGCACGTCAGATATTGCCGTATTCACATTATATATAAAGCAATATCTGTTTGTGGATTTTGAATTATCATATTGTATCCTTCGTGAATATCAGTTAAATTTGCTGTACGGATAATTCTGTTACATGTACACAAGCATTTGGTTGTTATACAATCGATATCAAATTTTGGGGTAAAATTACTGGAGCTTACACGCTACGGAGTTTAAGTTACGTACCGTTATGTACCAGGCTTAAAGCGTTTCATGTGTACTGTATAATTTTACAAATATTCTTTGTATGTTTTTTGTACAATCATAAAATTTTTTACAAACTAGTTAGGTAGTTGTGGAGGTTAGGTTTGACAAAATAAGAGTTGAGATAGCAGAAAAATACAAATGCTGTGAAGATTATCGAGATGACACAAAGAAACCTTTCGAGAAGTGTCTTCAATGAAAATCTGACGCAATCTGATCAACTGGATCGAAAAGATCTTTCTCCGCTATCAAAGCCACAGCCATCGCATTGCATTTAGTCGTTTTATTATTTTCTAACACTGAACAGTATGGCATGTAAAACGTCAATAATTTCAGTTGGAAAGTATTCATCCTACTCGGAAATGGACATAGAACGGCTGTGAAAACTTTCAATAAGACTTTATTTACTTCACCAACAATACCTCACTATAACTTGGAAGAAGGATATCAACGTTCAAAAAAGATAGGTACATCTGGTTAATCTATACTAATATTATAAAGCTGAAGAGTTTGTTTGTTTGTTTGTTTCTTTGAACGCGCTAATCTCAGGAACTACTGGACCGATTTGAAAAATTCTTTTAGTATTAGATAGTCCAATTATCGAGGAAACTTATAGGCTATATAACATCACGCTATGATGAATAGGAGCGAAGAAATAATTGAAAATGTGAAGAAAACGGGGAAAATTATTCATCTTTAGGCGGAAACAGACTTTGCGAGGCAAATGCCACGAACGGCGCACAACGCACGCCTCGGCCCGAGCCATGCGTTGTGAAATATTAAACCAACATATGCTCGGGTCGCGCCATCGCGTGCGAAGTAAATGCCGCGTATTTGTCGGCCGGCTCGGCCGGCTCATAGCGACTAGTGCGTTGCGTTTGGATGGATTTTCTCAGTTGAGGCGTGCGTGGATATCGTACGCGGCGCACATTTCGAACGTGCATGCGCGACGACGTCCACAACTAATTAATGTTCGCACTGAGGCACTTTGATCTTGAAGCATTTGCCGACATGCGTTGGTTCGCCCTCACACGTGCGTAGCACATGCCTCGCCACGAATATAAAGGTACACCCCTTGCGAAGCATGCGCTGTGCGCCGTTCGTGGCGTTTGCCTCGCAAAGTCTGTTTCCGCCATTTGAGGGCTTCCGTTGCGTGCGCTGTGAAAACGGTTCAAGATATCAAAAAAATATGTATAGAAGAATTATTTCGCTTTGAATGATCTAACAAAATGTCCACGACAGCATATGTCTATCTTTTAAGATTAACTCACTAGAAACATTTTTATGGTAATCAAATTTGGTCGAAATTAATGTTTGTATATGTGAATGTTTGTAAGTCCTCCACGCTCTAACCGTTAAACGGATTAAGCTGAAACTTGGCACACAGATAGTTTGTATCCTGATTATAGGTTCCCTTGGGATAAATGCAATATATTTTTTAACTACTCTTCCGCGTGCGAAGCCGTGGGCGTCGTCTAGTTATTTATATGACGACAAAGTTGTGTTTCACAAACATGGTAAAGGAATGATAACCTTATGACTTTCTTGTGCCGCCTGAAAAAGTTTACATGACTTGCAATAGCCTTCTTAGAAGCAACAGACAGCCTTACAACCAATTCAAACACCAAATCACAATAATCAAATATATTAACAGAATTTGCAATGTTTACCTGCAACTACATCGAAGCAAGGTATAATTAAGTTTCCAAAATCAAATAATTCTGTTTATCGCATTACACTTCTGGCCAAGCTATCTCCATCCATGTTGTGCACTAATGGGTTTCGCTATTCCAATACAAACGTTGGTTTATTTAGATTTTCAAATAGTATTGTATCTGTTTTGCTATCATCAAATATTGGGAGAAATACGTGAATATTCGATAAGTTATTTCATACATTGTATTAAAACAATGCGTGTTACAATAAATGTAGTACGCCAAATCACCGTTATGTTTAATATTGGAACGAATATTAATAATTTGCTATATATTTTGACGCGAAATCCGCGAATCCTTACATACGGATATACTCGTATATACTGGCATGCTTTTGCTGCAGTTATTAAGATATACGATGATTTATATTCAAAAGTCCCAGTTAAACCAAATATATCGCCAATGCACTTGGGGCCCCAGAAGCTCAGTAATAGAGATAGATCTATTACTTTGTTATTAGATTTTCCTGCCCTACAAAGGAAGGCATAAAAGGCTTTACCGACGTCCATTGACGATATAAAACAAGATTATCAGGTGGTCTTTTTTCTCGTTTACGACGTCGTTTACTGGCTTTAAAAAATCTTGGTATCAGCACATATCTGTGTCTCTCAAAAATCAACATACGTTTCAAAATGAAACTTGTTCTGCTCACTGCATTGTAAAAAAAGGTCATGTCAAACCAATTGATAGACAGGTGAATGATGCTACGAATTGTTGATATTTCCAGGGCCTGGATAGACCTAAAATGATGTTCCAATGTTAGTTGAATTCTGTTTGTGGTTTTAAGCACTACGTCAGGTAAACATTTGACACTCGTAATTCTATTTCCGCAGAACGTTAACCGAGCTCCGAAATTGCTGGCGGTACATAACAACAGGAAACTAAATATATTACAGATAACCACAACGTTACTTGTCTCCAAATTTTGTAATTAGTTTAGCAAGTTAGGTTTTGGGATGCGAGAAAATTCATGCATCCTCGGATGGCAACTACTCTTCTGTGATCCACTCCTACAAATATTATAAATGTGAATATTTCTATAGATGTTTGGATATTGGGATGTCTGGATATTTGGATGTTTGGCTATTTGGATGTTTTGTAAGCTCTTCACGCTATAACCATTGAACGGATCAAGCTGAAATTTAGCACATAGATTGTTCGTATCCAGAAATAGGACATAGGATAGATTTTATCCCAATTGTAGGTTCCCTTGGGATGAATCCAATTTCTTTAACTAGTTTTCCGCAGTCGAAGCCGCGGGCATTGTCGTTTAATGTATCATAATGGGGACATGAAATTTGATTTTGATGATCTTTTTTGCTTTGGCCAACTATCTTTTTTTTCAATTAACATTTCAAACGGCTTAAAGGATTTCAACATTTGAAAAGTATCATTGGATTTGTCTACATTTTGGCAAATGACATGAGCTATATTTATTATTGTAACAGCACATTCAACGTCAAATAAAATACCAGGGATTGGATTTTTCTGTTTTTCTATTATTTCATTAAAATCTAGATTCACTGTATTCTTTTTCGTTTTCTTTTGTTTGTTGTCGTCGTCGATCGGCGTCAAGAAATCCAAGAAACTCGCAAGAAGGTATTTAGTAATAAAGACTAATAGAATGAAGCTTTTGTCGGAAGTCATTAAGCTTGCTCCTGGTTCGAGCTTAGCGTAATCTGGAGCTAATGAACATCTTGAATGAAGAATAAAGAGAAATTCTTCTCTTGTTAGACATCAATTATTCGTTGTACAAAACGTGGTTGAGACATCGAGTGTTTGACATGATTACCGAAAGAAGAATCGATTACGATTCGAGTCTTGTGGTAAAATGGTACGAAACATACAATATTATATAACGTTAATAAGTAGTTTAGTCATTTAAAGACATTGCAAATTTTGTTTTTTAGCCATAATTTCAGTAAGTTTTTGGCTTAAATCAAAAAGATATACTTTTTAGACTAGACTTAGTCTTTAGAACTAAAAAGTGAGGTATTTTTTTTCTTTTTTTACGTTTTGACATACGTCACAGAGCACGGTTTGCCGAGCAATGTACTGGGAAACGTTATAATTTTTCATTTACGTTAAGTTTTTTTCGAATACGCTTTTCTCTTCCGAAGACGGATTCTATATATTCTTTGATCTGAGGTCTTTGGGGTCAGTATGAACGCCTTAGTAGGCAATGATTCTATTAATACTGTTCTACTATTTGTGCCAGAGTTGTATCATTGAAAAATGTAACACTTACTTTATAGTTCCGGACAAGGAAAGGTAGTTTTGTGATACTGAACGTCCTACTCATTTAGCAGGTTTACTTCTGATATTAAAAATTACTTCATTACTTTAAGACTTTTCTGTGAAGCAAATTGAGAATTAAGTTATCAATAAAGTTATATACGAAGTTCTTACTGCAGTTCTAACTCAGTCTTAATGCTACACAGGTACGGTAAGGATTATTTTCCAGGAAGGAAGTCGGGTCAGCCGTAAAATAAAAATCAGCACTTCGTTAAGTATCATTAAACTCCACGTTGAAGCAAGTAGAGCGCAACCTGTGTGGAACGAGCTTTCTGAGGTAAAAGTTGTAAAGAAAATTTTATTCTTAAGAAATAAAATGGTCACAACCTAATTTCTAGAACATAGTTTAATCAAAAGCGATAAGAGGTTTATAAGAAATGTGTTCGTAAGTTCAAATTTTAAGTAAGTGCGTGTCGGGATCCGCACAATGTAGTATTCTGTAGTTGCATAAATATCTATATCCATTAGAGTAAATGTAATTGATTTTATTTTGTAACATATATAGTTACTTATATTATTAGTTTTCATTTTGGTCAATTGAGCTGTAGTTCCCAAGACGAAATACGTAATTGTACTTAGACTGTGGCAGTAACACGCTGCCCGGGCGCTCCAATAAATAAAAGCTAAAGTCGCTCCTACAATAAATACGATTCCAATAATACCTCACAATGTTGGAGTCCAACAAGCCGTTTAGGTTGTAAGGCGTGTCAAAAAAGCTCCTTCTGGTGCAGTTAAGTGTAAAACTGTTCAACAACCAGTAGGGTTCATAGACCATAGGGCTACCAACAAGACTGGATGGATTGTTAATGCTTTGAGTAAAAGATATCTTATTAAAGAAGTTCTTATTACTTAGGACGTAGATAAATTTGAAGATGCTAAATTAAATGAGAGATGTACAAAGTGCTAAACGGTAGCGGCCATAAGGTTTTTACGTCTTCTGTAATAAGACGTTGAGTTCCGAAATAAATTACTTCAGACGTGACTCTGCTCAACGATAATTTATTTTTAAATAGAATTTCTGTTAGTAAGTTTTTGGGTACAATAATCTCTTAAATTACTTGAGAAATATTTTAAACTATCAATTGCAAGAAGACATTTTAAGGTCTAATAACACAGAATTTTCATAACACAGGGAAATTTTGCACCAATACTTAAAAATTTTAATATTAAATACATTCACCAAATACTGAATTTACGGAGCTTATGAATTTTTCTAACATAGAAAAAAATAATACACCTAATGCCAAACTAAATTGTACCGCAGGTTTTAAAAATAAACGAAAATTATCACTTCCCTTTTCCATACTTAAAACTCAAGGGAAAGCCTAACAAACTTTTGAATAATAAGTCGTTACGAAAACGTGAATAATTAAGCTCAATCAATCCTTATTCAACTTAAAACAGCGAAACTTACCTCCTTACTAACACGGCATTTCACTACAACACTGATTCGCTCCAGAACTCACTTCACTTGTCCTTGAAAAACTCACTTGGCCACTTGGCGTAACACTTCACTGCACTTGCGATATTTTGGACGACAGAGACACAGCCTCTCCGCGACCGATGCGGGTCTATTCTGACCCCCACCCTCGCCTGAAGGCTTTGCGGACGCATGCGTAGAAAATAAGAATATAAATTCCGTATTTGTTCCCGAGATCTGTGTCAGTAGAAGTAAATGTGGTTTAGCTTGAGAATTCATTCAGTATCTAAGTATTAAGCCTGGTATTTTTTTTTATTAAAATTTCAAATAATTTATTCATATTTTTTTATCAATGATAAATGTATGTTATTCTTTCTTAAAAAGATGTGCAAAGGAGTTCCTTTTCCCTTTTTTCTCCTTCATACTAAAGCATCTTTACGAAAGGAGTGAATTCAAAAAATTACGTCCATATGTATATAATTAATGCCTGCATTAATAAATGATTTTGAATTTTGAAAATTTTCGTGGTTGCTTAGTATTTATGATAACTTTCTTAATAATTTTGACTTAATTAATATTGACACTATCACCGTTAAGGAATATCACAAGTAACCGTTTTTTATGTGTTTCGGTCGCAACGCAATCAGAGCTATAAAAATGCGGGTCTCAAGAGACCGGCACTAAAATTCTCAGGGTTACGAGTAGATACATATGGCGAAACTGTAGGCTTTCTTAGTGGAAAACTGAACCTTAAAAAGAATATATCATTACCCAACTCCGCTGGTAGGAGGGTAATGTTTTTGGAGCGTATTTTTGTCCATTTTTTATCACGCTATACAGCTTAAAAGGCTTGACGAATTTCAATATACTATATGGTATTGATTTCGTCTTCATCGTGGGAGTGAATAAAGCTCTTTAAAATTTGTTTAAAATGACGTCTCAATTTTTAACAGTAAGGTTTTTTGCTTTTCTATTCATGACTTCTAGTTATTCATATACAAACGAGAAAGACGTGTGTGGTTAAAATTGTATTATAACACATCGTCGCGACAAGTGATGTGTTCGAAAGCTTGCCCTAATGATATGTCTCATTAAGATCGTGCAGATCATATTCATTTTAATGACACTTATCTTAGAGATGAGGGAGAAATAAGAGGGATTATATAGTTTTGGTTTGGATAATTATGATTCCTTATATGCCAGGGACAATCAATACACAGACAAAATATGGATAGAAACTTTAAATCAACATTCAAATTTCTGGAAATTTGGACCATTGGAAAATAGTCTGGCAAGGTAACCATTGCACCAAACGAGTCAATAATAAAACAAACAAGGGACTGTAAACCAATTATCCTTAATAGAAAAATAAAAACCTTGACTAGTGAAAATTGGGAAGGGATTGAAAAATCCATAACCAATGCCACAATAGAGACGAATTCTAAGACACCTCTTATATTGAAACCCGTCAAGGCGTTTACGCTATAGAGTGTGCCAATTAAATGGATACACATACATACAAAGGGTCAAAAATCGTTACCCTTACTCAGTCGGTTAAAAAGAAATGTGGCTTGCAGTATTCAAATCTAAATCTTCAGCGCAGAACCGCCGAAACGAATGTTAAACAGGCGACGCCATCAAACAGCTGTGATCAAGCTGAAGTCACAGAAGCTCGACAAATCGTGCAGAATGGAACCGAATTCAGTGAATAAAGCATCGGCTTTTTCATTCCGAGAGAATCGCTCGCAAAACGTCACTGTACTTAACGAAATTGCCGAATTTACATACGAATGTACTAAAAACCTTTATAAGGGTGCGAAGTGATACAAAACAAAATCGTAATTTTCGCCGCGACCGCTCTAGAACGAAACGCCCTTCGTTTGGGCCTGGCATTGATAAATAAAGGAGTTTTCATTATACCAGTATAATGAAATTTGCAGACGAAACGTTAACGCGCGGAGTAAAAGAAGTGTTTATGTCGAACCAAATTGTTATTCGTACATACACATACATACGATTGAAAAACATTATTCTCCTTCTGGCGCAGTTTGATGATTAGAAGAACAACGATTACCATCGCGGACACTACATTTTTTAAAATACGAGTATAACGAGTTCACCAACGTGTTGCCGTTGTATATTTAAAATTATCATAGCTTAGACTTACGTGTATTTCTTTGCCGACACCGTTAAAAAAATATTTTTTATAGAAAGCCAACGTTAGAAATATAATGGAAGAGTTAGTAAAATTCATTGAACCCAATTTTAATAACCGAAAGTCCAATATAACTCTATCTATTGGTGCGTAATCTAATCTGACTCAAACCAGTTGTCCATTGACCTGAATCATGTTGATATTATTATATTTTATATTCCGGGCGGGCGATGGACGTTCCTTCTCCAAACTTATTGTTTTCGTGCGGAGATTGTACTTCTTCGTTTTAAGTCAATTCCCTGTCTTATCATCTTTTAGTTTGCTTTAATTTTCAGTTCAATTCTATGCATGGTACTAATACGTTTCAATACATTGACAAATACTTATGGTATGATATTTAATTCTATAACTTACATCTTTAGTAAAGGATAAAAAAGTGTTCCTTATCGTCTTTAAAAATAATTTAATTATTTGCCGTCTCGCTCGTTCTTTAAAGTATCCCAATCGGCTCTTTTTCGTGTGTTCATACCAAGCCCGTATAAAACAAAAGTGCTTGTTGTGTATCATTGAGTATATTTCTATTCCTAAGCGATTTCAACGTAACTAAGAATTTTAGAAATGGAAGTGGAAATAAAACATCCAAAACGTATGAGTAAACTTCAGTATTTACAGTACGGTTCCTGCTAAGCCATCACACGTGCAACGCTCACTCAGAGAGAAAGATTTGCCCTGACAGCTAATGGGTTCAGTAAAGGTAACGCAGAAAAGTAGAAGCGAGCAAAACAATTAATCTCCAGTTCGTCATCCGCCAGCGGAGTTAAATTCCATGACGCTGCAAAATTTCTTGTTATATTCACGAGTTGTTGTGTCATAGCACTGGGTACAGATGTGAGAGAAAGTGGTGGTTTATTTAATTTTATTTTAATTAGTCATCAGCTCATTTATTTTAAGTGTAATCTTGTAATACCTAATCTGGCTAACCATGTTACAGATAACTTGTTTAGTGATACAGTAATTTTCGAGAAACCTTCGAGAATTTACTTGAAACTGTTAATTGAAGAGGCACGTGTAATATTTTCTGGCACAGCATTACAGAGTAGTGTTTCTTGAGCAGCGAAGCAATACTTACCTATAGAGACAGATTTGAGATAAAATCTTAAGTTTTTCTTGATAGTGCAGTGATAAAGAAATTTAAGAGAAGAGGCGGAAGTGTGATAATTAAGAATGGAATATAATCACGTACCTGGATATGTTTTTAAATTAGGTGATAATAAAACCAATATTTAGAGTAAGGAATCAAATCGGAACAAAACCATAGACAACATTAAAATTCTCAAGGTATATTCAATTATAAATTACAGATTTAGTCTTTACCTACAGAATTACAAGCAAAAATAAATTACAGTTAAAAAAGTCCAAGAACTTTTCTCCGTGATCATACTTATGTAGCATGACGGCTGGATAACGAGATTTAACGCTTAAAAGGATAATGACATAAGAGGCAGATTCGCTTGTTACATAACAATGTCGCGTGACAAACGTGGGAATTTGCACGGACGCCACATTAAATTATCAAATCAGAATTCAACAAATTACTTTCTTTAATGTTACTTTATTAAATTAAATTTAGTTAATTTTAAATTAAAATTAAATTAGTATTTAATACGCTTATAGCTTTTTGAATTAGAGGTGAGGGTTGGGGTTTGAACCCAGGATCTCCCGTTCAGAAGATCAACGTTTAAACCACTAGGCTATCACTGTTTTTGCATAAGTATAGTGACTTTAAGTTAACTCCCTGTTTGATTTCTTCAGAGTCCATCATTAGCGTTGTTTCTTCAAAATTAAATATTGACATAGTTACTTCAACATTTGCCAGTTGTTTACCAAGTAAACTATCAATTGGTGTTGCTAGTTACAGTATTAGCTCTAAATTTTGACTAACTTCAACAAAACATACGTCGTTAGTATTTTCTAAAGTAAGTCTTCGAATTCTAAATTCCAGTCGTATGATGTTCGCTAGTTAATTGGACGTTTTAGCAAAGTCAGATTTGGATAGGATCGGCAAGCTAGAGTTGGGTTTCAACGTATTAGAGATTTAGGAAGTAAAGTTTTAACGAGGTCAATCCGAATTTGACGTAAAATGCTTTCAATATTTTCTAGGTAATGGGGGAAGAGCACGTGACATTGCCACATAGACACACAGACAACATCGTGACTGTGACCTTTATAAGGTAAGTAAGTGGCTTAAGCTGTTAATTCCTGTGTAAATTTTTTTCATGTTTTGAATGACGATACAATACAATTACTCAGTTTGCAATAAAAAACGTGCAAGATGAAGACCTAAAAATACCTAATCTAAGTATTAATACGCGAATGCTTCGACTTTCTTTTTCATTTATCTTTAAAGGTAAAAAAGAGATGATGATAGATCAGTGAATGTTTCTAGATGAAATTTTCTCATTCGTTATGGATTTTCCAAAATTACAAATTTTGTTTTTATTTTAACAGTCACTTATCTTTATAGCCAACACCATCGATGTAGCTTAACGCGAAGAGCGCTTCGCGATGTATAAAAGTTTTCGAAAGCTTTAAAAAACATAATAAAATCTACAGTTTCAATGAAACAATGAATTTGTTCATTTCTTCTGTTTTCCAATTCACTGACAACATTCAATTGGATTTCACTTCAGTGATAAAAGCATAAAGAAAATACAGGTTCAGCCATTTGAGATGAATAACGTAATTTGTGAACAATTTATTTAGTTTCTAGTGTCTTGTTGTACTATGATTTGATTTATTTGCGGGACAGTTTACATTTGGATATTACCCATCCTCGCTTCGCTTCAATAAACCCATGCTGTAAAATATAAATATGTATTTCATACTCCCATGCTATTAATTTTAGACAGTTTTTGGTATTTATTTAATTTATCACAAGTATACTATACTTTTTTATTAGTAGTCCACACGAATGTATGAATGTGTTCTGCAATTTTTTTTATAAGTTCTTCTTTTATAATAACTTCTTATTATTTACTATTTGATTTAAGTACTGAAATATTTTGTGCCCAATTTGTTCACTAATTAACAGCGTTCATGACTCATAATGTATATTTCGCACTTCGAGTAAAAGTCTTTTCTAGAAAGTAAGTAAAAGTGCTTGCGTGGAATTTTTAAAGAATATTCAAGTTTTTACAACTAGCGGCTTAAAACAAACTTTAATGGACCTCACAAGCCTTTGTACAGAATTGTTTTAAAAACTACAACAGCAAAGTTGCAAATACTTTTAGTTTTTGCAAATGCTTTTTTTAGTTTATTTTTACTTCATAATTAAGACAAACCAATGTTTGCAACAATTTTGAAGTTGAATTGTCTGTGGTTTTACTCTATAAAATTGTGAAATATTACTCTGTATTTACGTACTCTGTATTTAGTTTTCGGAATTTAAACAAAATGTCAATTGATATACAAAACTAAATTGATATACAAAATCCTATATACCTATGTGTATCCTATTATCCGTAGCATCATAGCTCGGTGGCTTTCTTTAGTTTTATGTGAAATTAAGTAACTTCCGATGCAGTTAAAAGTTACCACGGGCATCAAAAAATATTTCTGTGCTTCATAAGACATATTAATCCATCAGGTTCTGTTATTATCCACAACTGTCGTTAAGCTATATAGGAGGCTTTCAGGCGACAAAACAAAACTTTTACTCTTAAATTGGTCCCTACCCCCTCTGCTAATCCTTAGTGGAGCAGCGTGGTAAATACTCGTAAGTTTTCTCAGTTACAAGGAAAGACCCATGCTTAATATATCTCCTACATAAGTCATGACCAAACTAAAATACACTGGCCTGCAAATACTAAGTACCACCCATTAAAATTGTAATAACTTTTGAGATATAGCTTGAAATAAGCCATGAACAAAATAACTGTTTCTGTTTAATAAGGTTCAAAAGTGTGATACTTAGTTTTGCGGGTCAGTGTATATCCAAATCTCAACAAAAACTCGTCACACAAGCGCCATAATTTTATTTATCTTCAAAGGTCACTACACAAACTGTCACACGAGAGTTACAGCTTCATTAGGCGGCCATTTTCATGAAAAGCTCCCATTAATAACGTAAGAACCCGCACCTTATCATGTGGTAATTGTCAGCCTATGTGGCTCATGTCATGTAGGCCGTTAACAAACGAACGATTATTCGACCGAAGTAACATTTTTGTAACTTAAAATAGTCGCAATAAATTTTTAGCTAATTTAGTGGACCCGCCCTCGCTTCGCTTCGGTAAACCTATGACGAAACGAAGATAAAAAAATATTCTTCTTCCGCATAAAGAAATTTAGGAACGAATCTGTTTAATAATGATGCCATGTTGGACATCAATTAGTACTTTAAAAATATGCCACTTTCACTTACCTGACATACTTTTTAGAGCATAATTTTTTAGTAATGCTTAAGCTGACAATTTATTTGTTTTCACAATTTATTTATTATTAATATGCTAGGTCGAACTTTGATCTACACTGGTCTGCAAAACGAAGTATCACTTTAAAAATTGCAATAACTTTTTAAATACACAACATAATAATATACTACGAAATAAAAAGAACTCGAAAAACAGTTTAATTTAGTATATAAAACCTTCATAGTCGGTAAACTTCTTTTGTGAAATAGCTGAAAAAAAACTTCACTTATGAATGCCCTACAACTTACAGGACACCCTGTATACATAAAACTTTGGGTAAAATCGCAAGTACATAGTAGTCCTTAAACAAACACGATATATTTGACACGCAACACAACACCTCTTAGCCCGTTTAAGGATAATGAGTACCGCTCTAACAAGTTATTGCGGGGCGCTTGTTGTTGACGTGATCAACGTGGTTTGGTTGTCTTTACCCTACTGCGCAAGAAGGAGGGTAATGTTTTTAGAGGATATTGTATGTATGTCTGTCCATGTTTGTGGCACGCTCATTATTCCCTACTGCTTGAAGGGTTTAAACATGCGAGATGTTATTTAAATCTCCATTGTCAAACCAAATTTATTTTTTTTGTCTTAGGAACTAATAGTATTAATATAAAAAAAAAAATCAATGAAAATTAAAATGTCAAAGCATCACTGAAATATCAGTTGGTCAAAAAATTACTACAACTATTTGAAGGGTACCAAAAAATCATTAGTACGTTACTATTACCTTGTTTGGTTAAATACTTCGGCAAGTAGGTAGTTCATGAAATGTAAAGAAAGTTATCTTAGAGTACATAATAGCTGTATCCTAGGTATAAAAACTCTTCGTTCATGACGGCCCTGGTGAACCTAGAGCTGTAACATTTAATTTGTAACGATATTGTTTAATTAAATTCAAGAATCATCATATTACAGCATCGAGCTACGGAGAATTCATTTAATTTAACACTCGATTAAACTCAAAAAGAAATCATCCGGGATCCAAGCAAATCCAGGGTCTTCGTGAAAATCCGCTGATCCGCTTACGGTGAGGTACCACTGTAAGCGGAAAGCGATAAGCTATATCGTGGAAATAACATACAGGAACAGCTAAACATGTTAGCTCATTTGTCTATAATATATTAAACTAGTACCTAATCATTAAAAGAAAAACAAAAAAATAAGGATATATTAAAAAAAATATCTGGCCAATATCACTCTCACAATCGAGACAAATCCAATGACATTTCGTATGTTGAAATCCTACTAATTTATAAATGTGAAAGTTTGTAAAAATGTTTGGATATTTGGATGTTTGTAAGTCTTTCACGCTCTAATCGTTGAACGGATTTAGCTGAAACTGGATACACAAATATTTTGCATCCTGGAGAAGGACATAGGATACATTATATCCCGATTAAAGGTTCTTTTGGGATAAGTCCAATATTTTTAACGACGTTTCCGCGGGCGAAGCCGCGGGCGTCGTTTAGTACATACATAAGTTAAAAAAACCTGAAGCACTAGAGCTTACTCTCTGCTTACTCTACGTTTATTATTACTGATGTTATTAAACCAGAGATTAAATTAAAGCAATTTTTATGAGTAAAAGGTTAGTGTATCGTTCGATCTCAAGGGATGCAACAAGCAACTTTTGCAGATCCGGATAAAGCTTATAATACTTCGGTCAAGACAGCTTTGATTAGTTTCATCTGACGTTCTGTTAAATGGGAATTAATTTCGAGCAGTTGTTTAGATTACAGTCAGTTATTTTTGTATCGTATTTATGTAAAATGCTTAATAGACATTCCTACGGATCGCTTCTGTTTTTAACGAATAAATTTTGTATTAAACTTCCTTCTTAGTCTTTCAGTAACAAGTCGCTAGGGTTTGTATTACCCAGTGCGATTTTATATGCTAGAAAATTAGTTCTGCGGTTGAAGTTAGACCAGCATGTATTATGGTCAAACAATAGACTAAGTATAGAATTTTTGCCTCATTCGATATTCGAGGCGGATGGATAGATGTTAAATAAATAGTATAGGCCTACGAATACCATTTTTAAATTCAAAGATTATTTTGAGAAATATGTTTAAAGCAATATTATTGTCTTTCATGAAGTAACGGTTACTTTCTGAAAAATTTAATATTCATTAAAAATGTATCACAGAGAAGTTCGCTTTACAAGTTAATGAGTAATTAAATGAACTATAGAGCCTGACACTACTTGTCAGCTTTTCCGAAATTAAACATGAAATGCTTGCCCAGATTCTGCGAAATCTAACAGAGGCATGTATTTATTGAACCTACGAGTAGATATGAAGCATATTTGTTCCTTTGTTACTAATTTATGAAATAAAATATCGTGGTTAAATTTACCTAAGTAATACACTTCTTGGTAATAAAATTTAATCCACCTTTTATAAAAGTTTGATCTCAAGTCGTTCTCCATGGATATTTTACTGAACAAAAGATTTTCAGATTTTCCAGTCTGATTTCGTTTATCACTGGACATGTAAAACCCTACAGATATTCAAACATGAAAGCTCAATCTCTTTATACAATAAAGGAATGCTTCGGAAACAAAAGGGATTTTACGATGATGAAATATGACGAAAATTCTCGATGTAAAGTGACCTCTCATTCGAAGGATCTTTTTAGCAATAAGGCGATCACTGGCCCAATCTGATACCGACCGGAAAGTTGTAGATATCTACACATAAATTCTAAAGTTTTCGTTTAGGTTTCGTGTTCCCAATCTCCAATCGTTACCTTAAAGTTATGGTAGATGGTTAAAGCGGTAATAGCCCAGTGGTTTGTGTCGATCTTAAATCTATTCAGGCAAAAAAGAACAGTTCGGTAGAAGGAAAGGGTACCGCTAGAAATGAAAAATTTTCAAGCGCTTCGTGCAACGGATTTACGCTAACCCGATCCCAGTTGTTATCAAAAGATTAAAGTCGTTAAACTATGACAGAAGCCTTTACCGTCATTCGAAACCACTGAGGCTCGCTAAGCCATTCACTATTCTGCACTGATAGTTGATAAACAGTAAATGTTTAAAGACATCTTCCTGTCAGTTCATAGACTATTTGACATCATGAGTTATATTTTAATATCGATCATAGATCAAATTCTGTAGTCGTAACAAAACCTGCAAAGCTCATAAGCACTTAAAATTCCCACAAGCACTCATCTATCCAACTAGCGAACGACACGGGATCAGCCAGCCCTACAATTTCAGTTTAATCCAGTTGACTAGTAATAATCTAAGCACGCCCCTTGTTTTTACTCTTCGATTCACTAGAGTATGATAAATCGTCGTGTCTCTCCGCGAACCCTGCGTCTAATATGTCGTCTGTTACATTAGCTTTTGGAGTGTGAAATGGGATTTTTCCAGATTGCTTGAAACGATGAATTATGCTGACGTTCAGCTCTTGGCCTCAGAAAACTTTAAGCGCGTTTGGCGATGAAAACGCCATTAGTGTTATGAAATTCATAAATTATATTGAAATCTACTTCTTGTACTCTACTAGCTGTTACACGCGACTTTACTTGCTGAAATTGGATTTAAATAACGTTCTAAGAAAATAAATTTCTTACTAATATTTCGTTTGAAATTATAATTATTAATACGTATATTTATTTTCTTTATATTCTAATCTTATAAACTATATCAAATGAAGTTTAGTTACTTCAGAAAATCCTTTATTAACTTAAGAAGGTTTACCACTATTCGCAGAAAATATCGAGTATAATACGAGTAAATGTTTAACTGAGTATATTTAATTCACAATATACGTACCAACATCATTAGTATTACATCGGCGTAGGCCTTCATTGAACGGGGCGATTACGCGATTATTGGGAAAATGATCTTATCACGTTTTTCTCTCGGGACTCGAGTGTTCGTTTGTAGCTCTCACAAAAATGGTAAGCCCGATCGATAACCCGAGTATCGATGTTTTATCTCTCTATTTACGAGTAATCATCATCATCTACATCATCATCACAGCCCATAACTGGCCCACTGCTGGGCTCGGGTCTCCTCTCAGTGTGAGGGGTACAGGCCACAGTCCCCCACGCTGGCCTACTGCGGATTGGCAGACTTCACACGCCTCTGAGAACTTTATGGAGAACTTTCAGGCGTGCAGGTTTCCTCACGTTTTCCTTCAGCGTAGCAAGTGATAATTATTATCTAATACGCACATAACTTTTTAAATTAGAGGTGCGTGCCAGGGGGATTGAACCCAGGAAATCCCGTTCGAGAGACCATCGTTCAAACCACTAGGCTATCACTGCTTTTGACAAACTGATTCACGAGTAATAGGCTTACCTATAAGTGAGAATAGTGCATAATCGCGCTAGTTGGAGGGGAAGCGCCGTCATTTCAAAGTTATTTTATAGTATAAATACATACATCAATATTTTTTTTATTAACCTGTAACATAAACGTATTCATGTTGTCCATGACACAGCTGTAGCCGATTTTTTTCAAAGGTAACTTGGCATAGTTTAGAATTCAAACCAGAAATAAAAGTTTTAGTAAGAAAAGTTATAGTTTTATCCAGTAGAAGTGGTTACAAGTGATATTCCTATGAGATCACATGATAATTACTGTGCTTCAAATATTCTTACATACCCAATATTCGTGAACGCGTGTTAATGCAAACATGTTTACTGTTACAACAACATACGAAAATCTTTAATGTGCTTAATTGATGTGGTTATTACATAATATTATTAGCTTCGTACTTTCCCTTGCGTCGATATTGGAATTGTTTTCCAAGACAAAACATGTCATTAAAAGAAAATTATTATTCTTAACAAAAAAAAACAACTTTAAAAATAAACTAAAAAGTTCATTTGTTTAAGATGATCCCAAATTGTTCCGTGGCTATTCCGTGATTATGACACATCAACAGCCACGAAAAAACACGTTTTGGTCAATATCTGGAAATTTACCAAAGCTATTTTGATAAAATTAAAATGGGACCAATGGAAAAGTATCAGCTTTCAAACAAAAAACGAATTATCAAAATCGGTCCACACAGTAAAAAGTTCTGAGGTAATTAATATACATAAAAAAACGGTCGAATTGATAACCTCCTCCTTTTCTTTGAAGTTGGTTAAAAATAGGGATAAGGGTTTAAATATCAGTCACCTTACTCTGCATTCTATATTCCATTAAGTATGCCATAATATATGACTTAGCAATGTTTCTGTAGATGGCGACACTGTCATCCAAATGGCAGTTAATTTCAGTACTGTAATAGGTAGAGTTCTTCTCCATTTATCGAATTAGCAACATCTAGTAAATTAAAATACTTGGAGTTACAAGGCAACAAAGCCAGGTACACGAGTACCATATCTAAATGGCTAAACACAATTACTCACTTGATTAATGACTAACGAAGAAGGTAAAATTGTTTGTTCATATAATTAAAGTCAACAGACAAACAAGTATTAATGAAAAGGGCATTTGATTAAAGGTAAATGTATTCTTCGAGCTGTTATAGTTAATTATGAAAAAATCATAGATAGATAATGCTTTGAAGTTTGTACTGACTTTGTGACTTTAATACCCGACTATGTTAGAGGGAGTGTAATGTTTTTCGAATGTATGTATGTATATTTCTTTGGCTTACTTTACATCCTAAATTGCTTGATAAATTTCAATATTTGAGATGTCATTATATTGGTCTCTGTCCACCTTAAAAGGTAATGTACCTAATGTTGAAAAGACCCCATTTTACGCACATACTTTATCATTGTAAAATTTACTAAGGATTCGCTTCCTCAATAAAAAATGATTTATTGTAGAAATATGACCCACTGTCAAGAAACTTTGTTATGAAAAATTGAAGCTTTCACGGTGAATCTTCTGAATTTATTCTTTCTAAAATATTTAGGTCACCGCGACTCGGCTATGTTTCTCTATTTATATTCCGCTATTTCTTTTAATATATTATAGTAACTTTACCTTTTAGAAACGGAGGTACTTTTAGTAAGACTGCAATGGAAACGGAAGTTCTAATAAAATTCAAATGTAGAAATTACGTATTGCATTCTTAGTCTATACAAGGTGTAGTAAGTATTGTAAATTGTTTTTATTCCCGTTATTACGAGTGGTAATTGAATTGGTCGCGGTTGAGTGCGGCTTTGTAGAAGAAATTATGCTGAAGTGTATAAAAATATAGTTTATTTTTTGGATTTCATTTCTCGATTGTCAATTTATACCGAATTATATGTGTACAGAAAACATTTGCTTCTAATCGGATTGTTCAAAATGATTATAAATAAGTTTTTATCGTGCACACATGTCACGTGTCTCACTTTCATGTGTGTGTGTGTGTGTGTGTGTGTGTGTGTAAAAGTGTGTCTGTGTGTCTCTATGTATCAATATAATAAACAGTTTTTTGTGATCCGTTAAAAATACTATATTGTAGAACCTTCAGCCACAGACCAAAAAATATATAGACACAGTCTTCGAAACCAAAAAGCGTAGTAGGGAAAAACAACGTTAATAACAAATGATAACGTTTCCCGGTACACTCGGCAGACCGTGCTCGGTGACATAGGTATGTCAGATCGCAAAAACAGAGATAAAAATTGACCTAATTTTTTGTTCTGAACACTGAGTCTATTATATTTTTTGGTCTGAGCCTTCAGCATATTGCTTTCCTGAGTTAAAAACCTTTAATGTTAAATGTTATAATACATTATATAACCTTCTAGTAAAAAAAACTATAACAAATATTCTACTATTACCTATTTGGTAAACCGCTAAAGTCATGTCTCATGTGATAACTGTTATCTCCCAAACACACTAAAAGCATTCTTCTGTTATTTTATTACTGAAATCAGCGAGAAAAATTGAGTGTGCCAGTGTATAATAAACTGTAATAACTCTAATAGGCCACTGTTTAATAAGTCGTGAAAATAGTCCAATAAAATATTAATGAGCATAAAATATCATTGAAAATAATGCAGCCAATAAAATGGAATGCTACTGTTGACTTTGAAGCAGGTTGAATTGCGATTTTATTTTCCGGTTGAAGTGAAGTGTCGTTTTAATTTCAA
>LGAG01000175.1:138492-149126 GCA_001278395.1 Lerema accius
AAACAGGTGAAGCTATACAGCGTACCAAATAAATGGATTTACACGTTCGACTAAGTTACGCTAACCATTATCCCTTTTGCTCAGTTGTGTAATAATATAAAATTAAAAAAATAAATAATAAAAAGAATTAAAAAGTGCAAAATGTCAAGTCCCTACTGGTAACCGTTGAGGAGTTCAATCGTCTGAAGCCAATCCTGGTAGCATTACCAAATCATGCTTATTATAAACATGCTTTGTCATCAGGACTTGACCAGTGTGTAAAATTTTAGCTCAATCGGACACCCGGAAGTGGGTGAAACTTAGCTTGCAAGATTTAATTACAAACACCGGGACAGGTGAAACTAAAAAAACCTTGTAATTGTAAAAATCCAAAACGTAAATTAAAAACTGTAAACAATTCCAGCTTCAACTATCAACTATCGGAGTGTATTAAATTCAAGTATATTTATAGTTTTGTAGTTTGAATAAAATGCAATATCCCCGTGTTGAATTTATCGCAGCGTGCGCTGGCTGTATTTCAGTCAACTTCGAGCCATGCCAGCTCGGAGTTATAGACCAATTACTGGCACTACTCTGCTGGTTTGTAGGGTCCCGTACCTAAAAGGTAGAAACGGGACCCTATTACTAAGCTTCCGCTGTCTGTCTGTCACCAGACTGTATCTCATAAACTGTAGCTAGAAAGCTGATCACAAATTAAGTATTGCCGTTGCCGCTGTAACAACAAATTCTAAAAATTAAAAAAACGTGTTATTTTCGTATTTCTTTCTCAATATCAATAACATACAACAAACGTTATTTTCTTTTATTTTATAGATGATAATACGGAACCCTTCGTGCGCGAGTCCGACTTACACTTGGACGGTTTTACAAATACCTTTTTGTATCAATACGAAAAACGAGGTAGACAACAACCAACGATACCGAAAAACAGTCATAACACATTATACAATAGAGCTTTATTGACTTTTAACCTAGGACAATCAATCCATCTTCTATTTCATCCGCTGTAGAAAGCTATGATGACGGATGAATAAAGAAATACCGCTACACATTCCTTTCCTACACACTAGCAAGTATTGCCTGTGTCGTGGATTCCATGGACAATACAAATAGACAAAGAACGCACACAAAGACAGAAAAAAATATTAAGTTCAACATTTAAAGCATTAATAAACAAATAAACGCTAACCCACTCATACCCCCGCAGTAGGATTCCCTGTGTCGCGGGTGGCATGGACAATAAAAAGCACTAACACCCATGACCCGAAAACAAACATTTTTCTCTTACATAAATATCTACCACGGCTGGGAATCGAACGCGGAACCCCCTCGCTTCGGAAGTAGGTTCACTACCAACTAGTCTACGGGGTCGTCAGTCAACAAATTTTGCCACAAGCGGTCACCCATCCATTTTCCGACTGCGCCCGCAGTTGATTAACTTCGTCGATCACTTACGATCGACGCCAGCTACTGAGCTATGAGCGGTTCTGTAATTCTAAGTGTAAATATTAATTAATCTATAACTTATAAAAAATATTGTTTATTATTTTACTAACTCTAAAGCTTATACCAACCGTATAAAAAAGAAATATCACTCGTTTTATAAAAAACATCAAACTGTTTTTTACAAACGATAAATTTTCTTTCCCTGGAACCTCGTACGAGACCTTTTTTGCGCTTGAAATAAATAATTATGATTACCAGTGTTATGTGGGGCGTATGCGAAATATTTATAATTTCAATTTATAAATAATGTATGGGAGGAAGCCACATTCGGATGCGTAAAACGTTTTGACCCGAATCTCAGGGATTCTGTTTATATTCGCCCTAAACACTATATGAATATGTATCCGCACATTTGTAACACTCACGGGATGAAACTATATTATAATATTATGTGTCCCGGTACTTTGTTTTGTTAACTTGAACGTTAAATAAGCTAAATAGTTTACGGCTTAACATTATGCATTATTTTTTAATTAACAAAGGCACCTTTACGTGTGAAAGACGAGGACTTTATAATTATGGATGGATAGATTGAAGGCTTATTGATTTCTCTATTTAATGTAATAATCCTTGCTCTAATTTACATAAATTACTCGCAAACAATTATATCTTACCCCTTAGGGGGTAAAGAACTTAGACGTATCTATAATATGTGACACCTAAAGAGGTACTAAAAATATGTAATGCTGTATTTCGACTGAAAGAAAATTTTGCTTGATGACTTTAATCGGATGACAATGCAATATAAAAAATACGAATAAAATTCTAAAAATTTTCAGTGCACACAGGCATAAGTAAAATAAATATTAATACGGTAGCAGACTCGACATAAATCCACATATGACGAGGAAAATAAAGTTGCGAACATTTACATTCCTTTCGTAGCGACGCAGTTTGCCCTTAAAAGCTGAGTATTTTGTAGCGAGTGTCATTCTGTCGCTCTCAAGGTGTTAAAACCAAACCAAATTTAGCTAAATAAAGCACAATTGTGTAATGCAGAATGGCCGCGTCTTTATCCTTCCTACGTGACGCTATCAACCACTATTTCAAAAATGTGGCGTAACTGACGGCGGAGAGCTTAGCGGAGCGGAATGTTTAACAATAAATCCTAACCTAAAATCTGAATGTGAGACGACTGTCAAATAATTAAGGGATTAAAAGGTTTATATTAAATTTTGGTACTAAAAATAGATTTCTTTTTTATGGCAATTTCATTAGATTTCTTATTATTATAAACGTAGCCATGGACATTGTAAAACTTATACCAGAGTGCGGTGGTACGGTACATTTAAACAACTTGTTGTACCAGCATAAATGGATGACAACACCCAATATAAGGTGCTGAAAACTGTAAAAAAAATGTCTAGCCGTTAAAAATTGAACGACTTGATTATCTCGGTTAATGGTACATAAGTCGTTTCCCTGTCAGATTTCTATCCGTTATGTAATTTTCCTGATAATTACCCTTCGAGTTTGATACATAGATCTTCCCCTGCCTAATAGGTAATCAAGCCTTCGTCGAATAACACCTTTTAAGGCATAAACAATTCCGCTAACACTAAGACTGTACGCGTTCGATGCAAATGTGAGCAGTTTCAAACTCGGCGTTATCTTTCAGTTGCGAAGAGATTTACGTGTTAGCTCAGCGCCACAGTTTGTTTTGCCTAATATTTCAAAATGCTTCCACATTTTCACACTTTTAAATCTTTTCAGCTACACTTTGTCGCGTTATTCCGTAGCCAGTGGACCTGTTTATCGTTCCAGATAAACTCTTCACTTAAACTTTTATATTTTTGGTTTAAGATTCTAGTTTTGATGTCTCGAGTAGATAGCTGATGTTGCCATCGTTTCGCGTCACTACTACAAGTAACACTATATTTTTTATGTTGAAAGTCTGACAAAAATGAGAAGGTTTAACTTTGGATCCTTTTTAAGAAGGTTGCGAGCACGTATGAGTTTTAGATTACCCTTAATTAAAATTGACAGTAAAAAGAAAGAAAGCTAAACTTTGTGACGTTGACATTCACATCTGCCAGCCAGGGATAACTATCAAGTCTATATTCCACGTTTGAAATGGTAACATAATGGTCGAATTTCCACCCTAAATAAGGGTCCAGTAGTTATTAGGTATAAAGTATCTACACAGATACGACATAACGTATATACAGTGGTAGTACGTATACTCCGTTTCAACGATCTTACGGGAAACATTAAACAATCCCGGCATTACTTTTATCCATACCATTCATTTAAAAAATATTTAGAAGTAAAAAAAAGTGTTTTAGCGTTAAATTATTATTTATTCTTATTTTTTTTTAATTTGTTTATGTCTTACTTATAAACCAATAATTACAATAAAAAGACACTGTAAGATTGTTTACTTTTTCTCACAACATCGTTTAAACGGAGTATTATATATAACACTTCTAAGAAACCCTATCGGTAACAACAAACTAAGCGAAGTTGTCAGCGCTTCGTAATAAAATTCAGAAATGTCTTTGATCGGTCAACGCAAACTATACTCGTATACGAAGAGTCGCTGTTTAAAGTTGCATCGCGAATAAAATTTAATCTCTGCCCTCACTTTGAGCTTGTCAGTGCTCTGTGACGGCCGCCAAGGAATTTTCATCTCTATAGTAGCTACCTCTGACGGTTTGGTGATCTGTGATAAAAAAAAGAACCTCAAATTTAAATTTTATTTTTTGCACCCAATGATTATCTAGTTTAGTATACAATGAAATAAACGTTTGTAACACGATCAGCGGGAAGATACGAAAACATCCCAATTGGCCTTTATTTTTGCTTCGAGTATGAATGAGGCAACTTATAATTTGTTACTACTTTTAATTGACCAAGAAAACTAAACCAAATAAAATTAACCTGTACTTGTACTAAAGAACCACCTGAATAACAAGAGTATAAAAAAAGATCTCCCAAAATAGTTCTAAGCAATGGTTTAATGAAACTATTCATTTCCCAGCTTTACCGTTACTTTCCTAACCCCAAACTACCGTAAACACTAAAACATATAGATACTGAACCCATTTCCCCGCAATTCATATTGTACTTAACTTGCTTTTATTATTCGGCCATTTTGCTTCGACTATTTACCTTTTATTTGAACCGTCTCTCTACCTTAGAAGATTGCTTGTAAAACTTTTGTGTATATTTATTTTGTAACTCTACTGCTTCCTTAAATTAGATATCATGTCCCCGATTCTGCTAATTTGTTTAAGATATTTTAAGGGGTAAAATGATTCTACTATTAATTGTAATTAAATTATTACAGTTACAAATTGTAAAGTCTGAAAAAACTTACACTTTATAATTTATGGACCATTGATATAGATGTTAAAACACGTCAAATAAAAATCAGTTCCACTTAAGAGACAGAATTTGAAGCATACAATGACAAATTATTCCATAGCTATAGAGTGATAACACAATTGATTTTCAATGGTACACTAATGGTATTACCATGCCAAATGTGTCAAATTATTCTGCAAAGACAAACTAAAGCTCACTAGAACATTATTTTGTAAATTAGTAGAATTAGTGACAGAGTAGCTACTCTTCAGGAAACCACTGAAAGTCGCAGTAGATTAATTTTTGTATTATTATTACAGATATTCGTAGAAATGTCGTATTTATCTGAGTTCCTCGTCACAAGGGATTAATTTTTATTTTGGTTTCGTTAACTTTCATAACAAAATAGAATCTGAGCGTATGAGTTTAACACTGAACCTTTTAAACAGTTTTTTATACTTTTAACCAATTTTAATAAAAAAAATGTACATATTTTAGAGGAACTGAGCTTAACTCATAAAGTCCTGGTCTTTAAAGTACAAAGATTTTACCAAAATTCATTATTCATCAATAATCGATCGTAAGTAATTGACGAACCATTTATCATTAACATAATCCAAAAATAGCTGATGATAATAATTCTTGTTAGTAGACAATGTTGGGTAAGAGCGTAAATTTGAAACTTTGCAGATGTTTTTGAACATTTATAAAAGTTAGCGAGAATAACTTTACAATTAGTAGGTACCTCGCAGTTTGTTACGAGAAATACTAAGACGTACTTTGATGTTTCATAATTTAGTAGTAAAATAAAAGTCATGTTATTGTAGTTATTGTAGTACTGCTATAAATTAGTCATTATTATTAGAAATATAGACAACCAACTCAAAAACTAACACAGGCTAAAAAATTTACCAGTGTATAAATACGAGTATGTCACTCTCAGAATGGCGAAAGATTGACGCCTCTCGTAATTTGTATGAGACCCAACGGGAGTAACCCGTACACGATAGATACTATAGAAATGGACATACGAGTACATACATACGAGTATAGTCGAATAAACAACCTAGTAAAAATAAAGACTGACTAACGTACAGATTTGAAAAAACTATATATTCCGGTATGGGCTACTGTTATATCAGCATCCATTATATTATAGCAGTGTAGTTGAAAGCAGGCGTAATAATAGAGTCAAATAGCGAAGGCACACTAGTTTATTACGTAAAGTACGAACACTACACAGCAGAAAGTCATACAGAAAGAAGGAGAAAGTAGTGATAGCACAGGAAACGATAGAACAAGTAATAGTTGCAAGTTAGGACACAGAGAACAGTCTAGGAACCGAGAAAGCACTAGATATGCGTGGCAAGCGAGCATCAACGCGACGCGGGTTCAGCGCGGGATAGTCGAGAGCGGACTGACTGGGTGGCGCGTACGCGGAGTAAGGCGGCAGCGCATCTGTGCGCGTGCGCCGTATCTGTGTGCGTGCGCCGGTCGTGACGGCGATGCCGCGACCGTAGCCACTGATCAGCTGGGACTCCAGAGAGTCCTAGGTTCGATTCTGTATGGTGTTGTGCGTGTCTGTAACGGTGTATGTGTAGTGCGTGTGGTATGTGTACGTGATAAATATAATATATAAGTGTAAGTGTGTTGTGTGTGATATACAATATAAATATATATAGGGAATATAGATGATGATGCCCACATCACTCCCCTCCAGAGGCCGTGCCTACGGACGATAATAATCAGGAAAACGCACTTGTCTACCTGACCGGGTAGTGCGTATTGATTCGGGCTCTAAATGTGGAGATGGTGGTTGAAAAGAGGAAGAGGGAGGTGTGGTGGGGATATGTTGTGGATTTGAGTCATCAAACAATATGTAAGCCGGTTTCAGACGATCTACAGATACTGCGATGTCTCTGCCTTTGAGTCGAATTTTAAATACTTTTGGATCTCGTTTTAAGACTTCATGCGGGCCAGTGTATGCAGGCTGTAGTGAGCCACGTAGCGCGTCTTCCCTGAGAAATACGTGGCTACATGTAGCAAGATCTTTAAACACGAAGACTTTTTTTCGAGAGTGGTGCTGCGGTGGTACGGGACGAAGGTTTTCCGCGAATGACTTTATTCGCGCCGAGAAATCGGTGACGTCGGTGGTATAACCGGGAACCTTGTCTCCGAAAAATTCGCCAGGGAGTCGAAGTGGCTCGCCATAGACGAGTTCCGCTGAAGAAGCGTGTAAATCTTCTTTAAATGCACTCCTTATGCCCAGTAGCACCAGTGGTAAAGATTCAGTCCAACTGTTGTTTGCGTGACAAGTAATCGCGGCTTTAAACTGGCGATGAAAACGCTCGACTTAACCATTACATTGCGCGTGATATGATGATGTGCGGCGTTGTTTGAAACCTATGGATTTTGACAACTGATGAAACAGAGCTGATTCGAACTGTCTACCTTGATCAGACACAATGTCGGTAGGACATCCGAATCGCGCAACCCAGCAGGAAATGAATGCTTTTGCCACTGTTTCCGCTGTAATGTCAGTAAGAGGAACTGCTTCTGGCCATCGAGTAAAGCGGTCGACCATCGTTAGACAATATCGAAATCTGTCATCAGGGGGCAATGGTCCGACCAGATCTATATGTACATATTTGAAACGCGACGAAGGCAAGTCAAGAGTACCTATAGGTGATGTGACGTGTCGAGTAATTTTCGTGCGCTGACATGTCAAACAAGTTTTTGCCCATTCACGGCAGTTCTTGCGCATGTGTGGCCAAACGAAACGCTCTGCAACGAGTTTAGCAGAGGCGTTAGCACCGGGATGGCTGAGGGAATGCAGGGATTGAAAAATCTGCCTTCTCAGGTTGGCAGGTACGAAAGGTCTTGGCGTTTTTGTACCAACGTCGCAGTACAACATAGCGCGACTTCCAGGGATTGTCATCTTAGTTAGATGAAGCGAAGTGTCCCCTTGTAGGTATTCAAGCAACTCTGGATCTGTGGCTTGATACTCTGCTAGTACTTCTAAGTCCACAGGCATCTGCAGCTCATTCACGCGGGAAAGAGTGTCAGCTACGACATTGTTTTTACCAGATATGTGTTGTATATCTGTCGTAAACTGTGAAATAAGATCTAGGTGTCTATACTGACGTGGTGAGCAATTGTTCTTCCGCTGGTGAAACGCGTAACATAAGGGCTTGTGGTCGGTATAAACAGTGAAATGAGTGGCCTCCAGCATGTGTCGAAAATATTTAATACTCTCGTAGACGGCTAGAAGTTCACGGTCGTACGGAGAATATTTTTTTTGTGACGGGCTGAGTTTCTTAGAGAAGAAAGCTAATGGCTCCCAATATCCGTCGCTGAACTGCTGAAGTACTGCGCCTAACGCGGTGTCGGAAGCATCAGTCACTAATCCTAGCTTGGCTTCTGGGTTAGGATGAGCCAGTAAGGCTGCCTCGCCTAGAGTCCTGATACATTCACGAAAGGCATGTAGCGAGTCACCCTTTATGTCCACCGGGTGTGAAGCCTTTACGGAGCCAGTTAGGAGAGCGTTTAAGGGGGCCTGTATATGTGCGGCCTTGGGTATAAACCGTCTATAAAAATTTATCATTCCCAAAAATCGCCTGAGCTCTCTAACTGTCTTTGGAATAGGAAACTCTGAAATAGCCTGAATCTTGCTTTCCAACGGTTTAGTGCCCTCTTGAGAAATACTATAACCTAGAAATGTCACATTCGAAGCACCGAAGACACATTTATTGACATTGATCAAAACGCCGTAGTCCTTCATTCGAGTGAAAATCTGGTGTAAATGATCTTCGTGCTCTTGTTGTGACTTAGAAAAAATTAGAATGTCATCTAAGTATGGAAAACAAAATTCAAGGCCACGGGTCATTTCGTCGATGAACCTTTGAAAGGTTTGGCCTGCATTCCGCAACCCAAATGTCATAAAGGGAAACTCGTACAAGCCAAACGGTGTCGTGATTGCCGTTTTCGGAATGTCTTCGGGAGCAACTGGGATTTGATTATAAGCCTTGACTAAATCTATAGTTGAAAAAATTTTACATCCGGAAAGACAATGTGAAAAATCGTGTATATGGCGGATAGGATATTTATCTGGGATAGTTCTCGCATTTAGAAGTCTATAATCGCCACACGGACGCCAGCCATTATCCTTCTTCGACACTAGATGAAGTGGGGAGGACCATGGGCTGTCGGAGGGGCGAGCGGTACCATTGATAAGCATTGCTTGAAATTCCTGTTTCGCGATTTTTAATTTGTCCGGGGCTAGTCGTCGTGGAGGGCACGACACTGGAGGACCGGGAGTAGTGCGGATGTGGTGAACAGTATGGTGTTTGATGATACCTGGAGTACCAGCTGGCCTTGTTATTTCTGGGTATTGTGATAAAATCGGTAAGTACATACCTGCTCGGTTCCCGCCATTCAACAACTTAACACTAGAAACTAAACTATTAGGCTTAGCTAAATCGGCTTGCGCACTAACATTTGTTAAACTATCGACAAGCCTACGGTTACTAACGTCAACACTAAGTTGGTAATGTGACAAAAAATCAACTCCGATTATAGCTTTAGTAACATTAGCAATTACAAAGCGCCACGGCAAGTCACGACGTAAGCCAAAATTTAAATTTAGTTGTAAATAACCGTAAGTGTCGATAGCAGACCCGTTGGCGGCACACAACTGAAACGACGTTTTATCACGGCACTCGCGAAGATATTTAATGGGATATACACAAACGTCACTTCCGGTATCTATTAAAAAAGTCGTTTTAGAATTTCGGTCTGTGATGAATAGGCGACCTGTAGGTTTTTGGCAATCATTTGTCGCCATCACTGATTGCCTATCGTGTTTTCCGACGTGTAGTCACATGGCTTAACGCACTTCCTAGCCTGCGCGCCAAACTCCTTGTGGTACCAACACGTTGGAGACCGACGGTAGCACGAAGTAGATCTGCGTGATGTAGATCGCTCTCGATGTCGTTGTGATGAACGTTCCCTTGGCCTCGACCGTTGATTCACCATGGTAGTCAAAGCGCATACTTGTCTTGTAAGCTCCGAAACTTGCTTGGTCAATTCCGCGATGGATGAAGATGGTGATGATGATGATGAAGGCGTCGCGACGGCGGCGACGTGGTGCGTAGACGGTGCCAGGTCGTGTACGCGGTCAGCTAACTCCGCTAGGGCGTCGAGAGACAGCGTGGGCTGTGACGCAATAATCGGTTGCATCGCTGTAGGCAGTCTACTAGTCCAGATAGTTTTAAGGAAGTCGTCTGGTATACTTGGTCCTGCTAAATGTTGGAGATGTCGTAGAAATTGAGAGGGTTTCCGGTTGCCTAACTCCTCATGCATCAAGAGTTGTTTTACCTTGTTCTCCCGTGACACAGATAATCTCTTAATTAACTCTTGTTTGAGTCGTTGATAATCCGGGGGGCTGATCAGGATATCTTCAATTTCGGCAGCGCAGCCGCGATCCAAATTTGACAACACGACATAAAATTTGGTGTTGTTGTCCGTAATGTTGCGTATAGCAAACTGTCCTTCCACCTGGGCAAACCAAATTGCGGGCTTCTCCGGCCAAAATGGGGGGATTTTCATGTCGTGTGATACGACAACACTCGGTGTAACGGTTTCCGCGGGCTCCGTCACCCGTCTCGCCTTCTTATGTTTTTTTCGACGTCGCGTATCGACATTCACTTGAGATGGCGGCGACGTGGCTGATTCACTATCACTAGTTATATTCGTGTCGGTGTCACCAGTATGGGCTACTGTTATATCAGCATCCATTATATTATAGCAGTGTAGTTGAAAGC
>LGAG01000176.1:15558-43329 GCA_001278395.1 Lerema accius
TACAGAATTTATTGTTTATATCTATAATTTGAAAATAAATTATTTAGACCTTTAATTAGGGTTCTCTTGAATGATTCCTAGACCACATCCCACAGGAAATGCAATATTATTGCGTGGGTAACGAAAGCTTGTCAGCATTATGTTGTGAAAAGTCTATTAAAGTCACTCACCTTGTATAATCAATCTTTTTAGTAATCGGTGTTCGGGGAGGTGCGGCGAAGTTGAACCACACCACTTTCAAATCTATCGAGCAAGACGACGTGTTTCCGCTGTCCTTGGCGGGAACCATCGTGGTGGTGCTGTCGTTGGAGGGCTCGTCCGGGCCCGGCGTGGTCGGCTCCGGCGGCGGCGGCACCGGCGGCGGCTGGGAGCTGCCCAGGTTGGGAGTACTCGGCTTCGAGTTTGACTCTCTTTTCCTAAACAAGTCCTCGATCCCAGACGATCGATAGCTCTTCGTTTTCTCCTTGTCAGGTTTAAGCTCCTCGGCTGACTTGACAGACTCCCTGCAGCTTTCATTGTCCGCCTTCACTGGCTTCTTCTCTTCGTTCGGCTTGTGAGATAGGGAATGCTGAGAAGCCTTGATTGATACTCCTTCTAAGCCACATTCGAACATGATGTAACCGATTGAATTCTCCTTTTGGGTATCTGCAGCTCCATTCTGACAACACTGGAGAAAAGAAAAACAAATAAATGATGAATAAGTATGATGTTTATGAATTTTTTAGCAACAAATGAAACCTATAGGCTTACCATAGACTCACATCCCTTTGTGCAAGTGTCTGCTCTTATAAATTTGAAAGACACCTTAGAATGTTGGCAAGGGATGCCTGTGATTGTCGCATCTTTTAGTTGAGACGATTCGTTCCTAATACGACGCAGTTGCCCGTGAACTTTCCCTGAATCAGAAAACAAATGTTATTAACTTAAAAGGTTCTTTAAATACATACATGATTCTACGAGACTTACCAATATTTAGGGTAATGGTCGTATCTTCACATTGCTGTTGTGAGGTCTCTATGTAGACAGGCTCTCCCTTCTCCGGTCCGCGCTTTCGGCCAGACCCAGAAGACTGCGCCGATATCAACGCTCGGGGTCCTTTCATTATACCCAGAGACTTTTTACTTCCTAAAGCCCTCAATGTTGGTCGATAATACAACTGTACGGATTCCAAGGTTTTTTTAGAACTGACATACTTGGCTACTATATTTTCTATGGACATTCCGAAAAGAGAGACGCAGGTTAAGTCCTGTATGTTATCCAATGCAGAAAACGATATCATATCCTCTACGACAGATGATTGGATGAATATTATATTAACTTTTGGTACTGTCAATGTCGCCTGTAGTTGATCACAGATAGTTTCCTCGTACACATTTGATTGCGGAATTGTGGCTAGTTTACACTTATCGTCCTTCTCTAACATGCTGGACTCATTCCGCGCTTGCATTTGTGGGAGCCAATTTAAGACGTATTGCTTCTGCTTCAGAATATTAGAAGAGCTAACCGATGAAATGCATAGCAGACGCAAATGGTTGATTACTGTTATAGGATGAATGTTAGCTAAAACAGGGGTCAGCGATTCCACGAACTTTTGAGTGCTTTCTAGAACTAGCGGTGTTAACATTACGTCGACTTCGCCGCGCAGTTTGACGAACAATCCATTTTTACTGTCACTTGTGGTAGTCGCCGTGGACGCGGAGCTTTTGTCCGTTATGTTCTCCTGGTTATCTTGCATGCTTTGCGGCAGGTCCCACCAGCCCTGGGAGTAAGGATGAGCCTTGATTTGTGAGTTAAAGTGAGGCGTTACATTGGAGAATGGACCATGTTGGTTCTGACTTCCGTGTCCATCCTTTTTGGGAATCAATTTTAAGACGTGGACTTTTCCTTGAGGATCAAAACATGGCAAGTATTTCTGACCGATGTATACGAGCGTACCATCTTCAGCCCTTTTAAATAGGGGCAAGGTAAAGACGTCACCTCCAGTAGGCAGGGAACACGTTGACCAATTAAAACATTTGTACTGAGGCAAATTGTTGATATAACTTGACATTAATAGTGGGGAATCTACGATAGGTTTGTTGGTCTGCATATGCAGGTTAACGAGAGTCATGTCTTCTTGAGACGAAATAGCTGAAATAAATGAAGTAGAAGATACCGATCCACTCTCAGAGTCGGGCTGGACGCCGGTGCTTAAATTGCTTATCGTATCGGGTCCATCGATCACGTCGGAACGAGGAATAGACGCTGTCCATTTTTCGTTGGTTATATCGTTTATACCAAAGGAGCTTTTGTCTCTTGGATTGCTGTGGCGACTGCCAAAGGAATGTTTCAAGCTGGACGAGCGGCTGGGGAACATGTCTTCGTCGGCAGAAAAGAAAGCCTCCGAATGGTTTTCACTTGTAATTGACATGGTACGTTGAACCTCTTGATTCAGAGCTTCGTCGTGCGGCACTTGAGAGTTGAGTGAATAATGCGATTCTGATACTGCTACGGTTCGAGCTGGTACCTTTGGCACGGCGAATGCTTCACTTTCAGGTAGGTTAGCCTTTTTCACTGCTGCTGCATTAGCGGTGTCTTTAGCTCCACAACTTAAAGCAAGTTTGGAATCAGATACGCTGCTCTCCATTTGAGGAACGTTTAAGACTGTTTTATTGAGTTTGGAGTCACTATCAATCTTGGAGTTTCCCAATGGAATGGTAGAGTCAACTAAACGAGCGTATGGGACGTCGCTTTTAGTGCTCGACACCAGCACGTTATTGCTACCTTTGCTCGCACTCGTATAGGAAAACCTTCTTGTTAGGCTACGTCTGTCCGCAGTTTGTGGTGATTTATTAAGGTTTTGTGGCAAAGGAGACGGTATTAAGGTCGAGACATTTGTTGGTTGCAAGCACACATTCAGGCTATTGTACGGCGGCGTATGAAAAACGAGATTTCCTGGGTGTAATAAACTTTGTCCGTAACCATATTCTCCCGGAGATGTTTCAATTATGTTAAACATGGCAATATTTATACCCTCGTGTAAATCAGAAGGACTGGGCTTAAGGAAGTTAGGTCCATTTCTATTGGAGCCGAAAAATGCGCAACCTCCGGTACAGCCGCACTGAGAATTTTTTCCTTCATTGGGCCATAAAAACCAAAGTCTCTTAAACTTATCATCGTGGAGTTTTAGAAACTTTTGTTGTACAAGGTGTAGATTCTTGGGACTCTGAGGTAAAGACGACGCCGCTTCTATCAACACAGGTCCTAAGGACACCGAACCGACTCCCACCCAATTTTCACTCTCAGGTTGCTTGTTTTGACTACTCGTATTACTTCCGTTCGAGTGGTGATGGGTTTGCATATTTGTCTGAGTATACAGAGCAAACCTTAAATTTGGTAACAGTCCTGTTATTCCTGTTCCGAACCCAGATCCATGTAAATTACAGAAACTTAACCTGATTGGAGATATCCAGGACTGGAGTGTAGTGTTGGAGTCGGCAATATAGATATCTATGAGATCTATCGCCACACGTATCATACGGTACTTGATTTCATTCGCAGACGGGCAACGGTACTTCAATATTCCGTCTGTTTCCGGGCACATTACACTATTTAAGCCATGATGGCATTCTTTGGTATTGTTAGGAGGTACCAATTCATTTTCACTGTCACAAATTAGTAACAAGAATGTTTCTAACGACGAAATCACTTGATACAGTTGAGGTAGCGTCATTCTTCCCGTTAATTGACCGAGCTGAAGCTCCATCATCCAAGCATACTCTACAGTATCTTCTTCGACCGAGCGGTTGGTATCACTAAAGAAGCCATTTCCCCGTAACTGAAATGAGGAGAGCATTAGATGCCCTTGCTGCAGTGTGCTAGGTATATTGTTCCCATTGGAGCTGGACCGAGACATACTATTGGATGAAATTAGTATGGACGGACTTAATAGAAGTTGAAGTTTTGTCTCTCTAAAACCCTTATCCATTTCAAAGCCGAATCTTTCAATTAATACAACTGGGCATGGCGGCTCATTTTCGCTGCAGTTTTTCACTAAATGTGCCTGAATATCGTGTATAATTATCGAAACAGTGACGTCTAGTGGCCTGCATCGGCGAGGATCGAACGGATCTTTGCCAGAATCGCTGGAGTCATCCATAGAAATTTCCGTATGTTGGTTTATACTGCTTCGGTCATTTATTTTCGTTGAATGTTCACTGGTCCAGTAATAAGAGTCCATATTTGGTGCTTTTTGCATATCCGTGAAAGTTTGATCCTCTCCAAAAATGTTTTCCAGTAAATTCATAAAACTCGTAATGATCGTTCCGTATGCTAAAAGAATTGAAGGTCCGACTTCTAATTCGACGCTGACTTTATCTGGTGGCAGAGTAGTACGATCAAAATCATTGCCATCGATTGCCCAATTTATTTGAGGCTGTTTTCGCATTCTGGGTATCCTCATAGGAGATAGTAGAATTTCTTCCTTTTCTGGAGTTGTAATGTCAGCTTGAGGTTCGGGTCCTAATGGCGGAATGGGATGATAATTATACCTGACGCTTAACGCTACGATTGGGACCGACCAACAATCGACCCATCCTTGACTTTTGACGCACTTTCTACGCCATTTCGATGCTTTTAACCTACAAGGCACCAATTTCATGTTTTTGTCAATGGAAAGTAGCAAGAGTCTCGAAGTGTTTACTTCAGGTAGGTATAGACTCATGTCTACTGCCTCACCTTGTACCCATATTTTTAAAGGTATTACGTCGGGCAAAAAATCAACGAATGGGAGATCAAAAGACACGTCAAGGAGGTCGCCACAGAAAGCTACGTGATTATTTTCTTGATTGGTGGAGCTGCAGTCTATCCAGTTGTACTGATTGCTGACAGTCACCACTTCACACTCTTTCAGTAATATTGATATCTTCCAGGTGTAAGGAACAAAGTGAAGTATATCAGGCCGAGATTTATTCGACCAATCATTTGTGAGATCTTGGAAAAAGTCTATATGAGTATATACAAAATGCGCTGTGGCCTTACAGCCTGTTAACGATAACTGCCAACTTTGATGGTGATTCCACACTAAGGGGTAGTGGCACTTCACTGTGTACTCGAGTGTTTCACTTTCTGCTAAACTTCTATATTGGAGACTCGTAGTTGCCTCGAGATGTAGTAATTGCCCTGTGATTTTAGTCGTATATCCATCTTGAAGTACAATCCACGGTAATGTCACTTCAAGATATGATCCGGCGCCTATATTGATATGGACTGCATTCGTCTCTTTGTTCTTTGTAAAAAGAATGTCTATTGTAGCTTCGTTGAGTGTGGATAACCTAATGTCGAAAGACTGCATCTGTCTTCGATCCCCAGGCTTGGGCTGAGGAGTAACTTCTAAATTCTTATAATTCGGTGGGAAGAAAAATTTAAATAAATGGTCTCTCTGCCTATCTGCCCACGGTCCGTAGCTAAAATCAGTGCCTTTACCGCATTTTATGTCCACTCCCCAAATCGGCGGGGCCGATTCGACGATGTCGCCATTGGCTAGTTGGAGAAGGACAGGCTGTTCCGGTACGAGCCCGGGCTCATCCATATAGAAATAAACTTCGATGTAGTTCGAGCTCATAATCACGAAACCTTCTCCCATATACCGAGGAGGTTCGTCGACCATCGATGTGTAGTTCGGACTAGGAGCGAGCATGACTTTGCAATTCTCCGCTTTAGCTTTAACGAAGTGCATGAGGTGGTCCAAACTGGACGCAGGCGGTTTTGTGCTGTACACTAAATGCGCCTCTTCGACGCTTATCGACAACGTCGTCGGAACCAGGCGGTTGCCGAACACGACCCTACTGGTGCACACGTCGATCTTGATAACTGGAATGAGATCCCGCCACGTCCTGGCCATCGCAGCCTCCGACCGCACGGTGTCCTGCGCTCTTCTTCGCTTTTCGTTGGCATCGTTCATTGCTTTGTCGCGATCCGCTGAGTCATCTTCATTCTGTTGTTTGATAACGGGTTCTAGACCGAAAGTCTTTTCGAGTTCGCTGTACAGATCACATCTATTGTAGAAATGGAGTTCAAAGCCATTCAGCATTATTGAGAGCCGTGTGTCGGAGTGTGACAAATCTGTAAAGAGAATATAGTTCAGAAATACTTAGTACAGTCAACTATGATTAAACATCCTTTTATACTTCGAAAAATTTTATTCAATAAATAACCTGTTTATTTATATTTTGCATAATTAAATCAGACAAAAAATTTAAGGGCAAAGCAAGTGCCCTTTTATACAATTCTGAATAATTATTAAGTTACAGAAAGTAGCAATTGCAATTTATTCTTACCTTCTGATACATCTTTTGGCACATATGAGCGCCACCACCTAAATATTAGGTAGCCATCTTGTATGCGGAGTGTGTAGTCATAGTTTATATAAACTATATCACGAAACATGATCTTACCGGAGAGGGCGTTAAGTGTGAATGACCCTGAAAAAATTATTTTAGACATAAATATACCTAAACAATATCATAAAAATATGTTACTTAGGAACTATACAAATACATACTAAACTGGCAGTAGATAAATTTAATAGTTTTTGATACTACTTAAATGACAAAACTAAAGTATATTGTTGCTTCCAAAATAGACTTTTAACCTATTTCAAAAAAGAAAGAGGTTATTTATATTCAGAATAAATCTGTGCCTGATGACAATCCCTCTTGATAGTAAGTGGAGATGTAATGTAGATATACATATATTTTGTTACATATTACTGTTTTTGTAAGTAATATAAAGAACAAGTAAATAGTAATCGAATGGTGGTCCACAATATGAATTCAATTTGGCCCACAACCTAAATACATAATAAGTTTATTCTATGAGGATAAAAATTTGAACAGTTGGTATCGGAAATTGCAGAAATTTATAAAACAATGTTTAACAACTACTCAAACATAAAATGCAAGCCAAATATAGACACTGGAAATATTACCAGACATCACAACTGATCTCATATCATAATTAGGTTTAATCTACAGTGCTGAAATTCAATCATTCAATTCAAAATAAAATTGTTTTGTAACTGTTGTTTTAACTGAATGCATTTGTAACAAACAGGAGAACATAATTTTTAAGAAACCTTAAATATTTTAAATGAAGAAAATATAGTCAACATTTCCCTAATATATCATGACAGCTATTCAAATTTTTGTATCTTATCAATCCACAGAAATGATCACCGACAATCAACAAAATTTATCTTCCTTAATAATGATGAGTCAGTTCCTACCTTGATTTACAAACATTGCCTTTAATATTACACAAGCAAAAATTATAATCTTAATTAATTGACATCCTATTATAACTTTTATAGATATTAATTCTTTGAAAATTTTCTCTGACTTTTGAAATTACATGTAATAAATACAAATAAAGGAAAAAAAAAGTATAATAAAATAAAGGCATCATATAGACAACAGTGATAAGTGATAATGTAATTGTTATTGTAAATAACTATGATAAACTAATTCAAATCTATTTAAGGTAAACCAGTAGCAAGTATTAAATATAAATTAATTAACTATCTTCTGTGATTTCAATGTTATTATTGAGTTGCAAGCAAACTATGAGAATATATTTAAAGTTAAATGCAATTAGTTTGTATCATTCTCATATTTTTTGCTAATTTATTCAATGTCATTATAAGTGCCTATTCATTTATTTTTACTCATTATTGTACACCATATTAAATACTTAGTGTGTATACTAAAGTTTTAATTAACTATTTGTATAATTCCAAAGGTTGTCAATATTTGGGAGGCGCACTGAAATATCAGAGGCTGTGGTTGCAAACCAACCATGCCATAATCTGAGTGCGCTCCCTTTCCATAGTAGCCTTTACCTTTCCTTTATTTTGTCATGCCATTAATTCAATGTACCTAAGCTATAATGGAATAAATAATTCTTATTCTTACTCCAATTCTCTCAATGTGGGGTTCATAAGTTCAGAAGACTCACCAATCTTGAAGTTCTCATCTTGGAAGTAGAATTTGTTGATGAGTCTGGTGAGGATGTAGCCGAGTACACGGCTATTGTAGTATGTGATGTACACCACCCACAGGACGGCCGAGGTCAGCGAGACGAGGAGCAGGGCGAAGTTGCGGTCCATCGTGATCTCCGCGAAGTCGATCGTCGAAGAGTTCCATCGCTCCGCCACCGGCACCTCGAACCCGCTCGAGTTGTCCCTACCGAAACGAACAAACATAACAATACACTCTTTGTGTCGCTTCCTTCTTCCCGTATATTTCACCAAAACTACGCAGTTTCCACTCACATGATGAATAAGGACGATCACTAGAATATTTCACATCTTTTATGGACATCAGATATAAAAACCGATTCGAGAACGGCACACATTTCTAATAAATGTTTCTTATCAATTTATTTGCAATCACTTGCCCATCGTTTCGTTTTGATTTGTCAAATTGACAGCTCTTGCTTGTCCTTTTCTTTCCAATAGAATGGGTCTTACTAATCGACTATCGAACGTCGACTTCTATCTAGGCAGAGAGTAATCGATATTTATAATGAATTACTATTAAAATAGCACAATCGCAAACTTAACTCTGGATGGAGCTAGCAATTGCTTATAAAGTCAGCACATAAATAATATTAGGTGTTCACTAAGATTGTACCACAAAACACTAAAAAAAAACGATTTATTCGTGCGTTAAACCGATATATGATATCGATTGTTCAGTTACTTATCAATTTTGGTAGGTACTGCTTTGACTTGGACTTTGATCACAGAGTACTTATTAGTAATAATTAAAGGACGAAAAGGTGTTGGATTCCGGATTACGTCTATATAATATTATATTTGTCTGTGGTAGAGACATATTTTTTTATTTATGATACCTTCATTAGGTATGTTGTTGCTAAGATACCTAACTTTGTTAAAATTGATATATTTCAAGAAGTATTTTACTCATAAGACTACAATTTAATATTAAAATTATTCATCTATAAGAAGTTCATTACAAGTATTATCCTCATTATTTTTAATATTTATCTAATTTATTAATTGAAAATGGCAGAACATGGCACTGAGCATCATGATCATGATGAAGAAGAAGATTTGGAAACAATAATTGACCCAAAAGTCAGGTGCATCCTTTCTTTGTTATCATTTGGCTTATATTAAAATTGTTATACCTACCCAACTATAACATATTACATCTAGGAGTCCAAGCAAGCCGCTCCTGCTCGTGTACCCTGTGCGGCGCTCTTGTATTCCTGCCAAATTAGACTTTGTCGTCAAATTCTTTCTATTTATAAAGTCGTTGACTCGTTGGGTCTTCTTTTACAAGCCAGTTTGATACCGTTGGCACCTACTGATACCTACTAATAATGGAAAAGTTTTGCCGGTTTGGCTAGCTACCGTCTTTCTTCTGAAATCGTTTTTTTTTTATTTAATTCGTAGTGTTAAGACGAGTTCCCCGCGATCGTATTGGTCGGCTAGACATTGGTGACTATATAGGTGTCGTGTTTCCTTGCTTGTGGACTGTTCACATAATAATATAGAATGAAAGTTACATTTATACAGCCTTGTCGCAGGTGGGCCATTCCTCAAAGATTGGACTTCATGACGTTCGTCGGGAAGGAGGTACTCGCACTAGCTCACGACATTTACATAATATTCTTGAATTTCAAAACCCATGCCGAGGTAGTTTACGTCGCCAACGGTCAGAAGAAAGGCGACGGAGTGGATGTTATCGCAGGTCTTTACTTTTAACTAAAAATAGCTAGGTACTTTAGAACAGGGCCCGCTATTTGATTTTAAATAAAAATATTGATTTAAACTCTAAAATACATTTATAGGTACGTATGAATTACCCCGTAATGCTTTCATATGATTTGGGAAAAACAGAAACACGCCGTTGCTAGGAAGGAACTAATGTAAATATTTGAAATACATAAATAAATAAGATAGAAATACTTAAAATGTAAAATGTTTTCAGGTCATAGATCCCATACATTTGCGTTCGCCGAGAAAACCAAAAACGCCAGAATATTCGTTATGACATATCCTTCATTTCAAATATTAGCGGAGTTAAAAGGTAGATACAAAAAGGTCATACACTAACTTCTAAGCACGAATTAGCCTTAAGATTTTGTTAATGAATACCTAGTAGGTAAGTAGGTACTTGATATTCGAGGTTCGATGCGCAAGAATAACGTAACGAATAATAGGAAGCTCGTGATCTGAACAACATGCTAAATAATATTTGTCACTATAATGAATCGATAAATAAAACCGTAGCGGCCCAATTTTCTATGTTATTAGCTTACCAATAATGGTAGCGATGCCTGCTATGAACGTTTTAATTTACTTATTTGATTGTTCACAATGTCCGCGTGGCAGACATGAAAGTGAACAGATACAAGGGGCTGTGCATGATGGAGTGCGACTTAGTCGCCGGCTTCAGCGGTTTCCCCAACTACCTGATCACCGTATGGAGCTGGCGAACGCACCAACGGCTGCTGTGCCTCCCCACCGGAGTCGTGCGGCGCACACAGATTTATGCGTGGGTTTAGTAAAATCTAATCTTCTTTGAACTGGTATACGCTAGCTTGATATTAAGCTAGAAAGCTAGATTCTAAAGAGTTTTTTGCATGTAGGGCTAGTCGTTCCCACATGTTGCTGTGCCAGTGCTGGGGCGAGGGTTTAATCGTGTGGGAGGTAGCACAGTGCTACAAGCGCTGCCTCATGATGAAGAGAGCCAAGGAGGAAGTGACGGGTTGGGAGGTCTCGGACCCCGCCCTGGTCGGCGTCTGCTGGAGTGTCGAGGGGCAGCTGTATGCTATCGATGCTCAGGCTAACTTTTACAGTGTAAGTGGCTTATATTGTTGGATTGTTTGTGATTACCATGTCAGCTTTTTAAAAAAAAATCATAAAATTTTACTTTTACGATTCAGGTTTTATCCGATGGTATAGGAATGGTAACACACCTCGAGTGGTCAGAGGATCTCAAGGGTACATCGAAGCCTGTTATATGCGCTTTCCATCATGGAGTTTTAATTTATGGTCCCGATAAATGCCTACGAGTAAGTGTGAATCAAGATAATTCATTACCTTAAACCATTTGCTAGTTTTTAACCTTAAACTTTGTAATAATGGAGCACGTGTTTTTTTTAAGTTAAATTATGTTAGGTAGGTATTTGATGCTTGTAAACCATTTCAAAAGTACCGGATATACTATTCCTATTCAGTCATCCTATATCAGTCAGCCCGTCCGTGGACCTTAATCATAAAAAATAGTGGTTGAAGTCAAAAGTAACACGCTTGGTTTCACCTCATCGCTTGTAGTCGTTAAAGAAGCACGACGGCAAGTGGCACGCGGTGTGGAAGTACACGCCGCAGGACGAGGTGGAGCGGCTGGTGTCCAACGCCACGGCCGATGAGGTTGCTATTTGGACGACGAACGGCTTCGTCTACAAGGTAACCGGGGACACCGAAGAGAGGATTGACGTCAAATTGTTCACTTTCAAGCAGAGGTAATGACAGAACTTAGGTTTAATGATTTATAAAATCCAGTCAGATAAGGTTATAGATACATAATAGGTGCCTAATAGTTAATTGCTTAATGCAACTTACATTAGAGGGATGATTCGATACTAATAGCCGACTTTATTTCAGAAATATTGCCAAAGTTCAGCTGATTGCTCCGGACCATACGCACATGGCGACGATAAACAACAAAGGCGTACTTTGTATTTACGAAGTGTACACGGCTAAACTGGTAACTCGATTCAAAATTGACAATTTAACGAGCTTAATCAAAAGTTTATTAGATCTATAATATGCGGATCACTTTCAGGTTCTCATGAAATTCATCGAAGGCAACGACATTTCATTTCAAGCGAGCCCTGTGGAGCCGCTGTTGATCGTGTTCGGGGAAGTGGGGAAGAACTACGGCATGGCTCTGTTCACGTACGCTCCTGAGTCGGGGCTGACCAAAGTGGGCAGCATGTGTCTGACGCATCAGATCGTGTCTCACGTGGTGTTCTCGCCGACCGGCCGGGAGCTGGTCGCGGGTGCCATGTCCGCTGGACATATTTTTATTTTGAAGGTAACCCACTAAAGACAAAAACGTGCCAATATACGTAATGCGATGTTATAGATGACCAAGAAGCTGATGATGAAGGAATACTTACTTAATTTCTATTTTCGTCATAAAGCAGCTCTGATATTTGATAAATGTTCTGATTTCGCATTATTTTCCAAGATATTTTTATAATACTTGGTGCGTTTCCAGCTTTCTGAAGAATATAAGCTGACGCTAGTGAGGTACGCGGAGCTCGGCAGAGGACTCGCAGACTGCTTCCTGATGAGAGTTGGAGATGCAATGAGAGTGTTTAGTCTCGTGCTCTTCTCTGACAAATATTCTATGGGTAAATAACAGATCTCAACAAATGATGATTATATCTTAACTAGGTGTTTTGGTTTTAATCTAAGTTCTTAAACATTTTTAAGCAGTATTTCCTATTATACCCTATAATTGTACGAGATATCTGAAGTTTAATGAAAAGTTGTTCTTTAAGTTACAGTTCAAATCGGGCTCGCGTAGGCTTAGTTATTTCCAGTTCCAACCGACTCTATCTATTCGATTTTGTTGATCTCTTTGCCAATGCAATAATTGTGGTCTTCAATCTTCTTCCCCAAAGGTGAACGTATAATCTGCATGAACGTCGACACGGGAAAGGATAACAAGTTCGCAGGCAAGATGGCGGGGCCGTACGCGCGGCTGCTGCCGTTACGCGGCAAGGACACCGGGCTGGCCGTGCCGCACCTCTCCAGCCAGCTACACGTCATCAACTTGGCCGGAGATGTGAGTACGACCACCACACTCACGCTTGAAATCGTAGTTATTAAGATGTCGGTATTATTAATATTCAGATTAGATAAGGCAGATGACTGATATGCCTATCATTGAATGTATCTGAAATGCCAAAGATCTGTCTCATTGGGAACAGTTAGGGAAAGCTTGCTTAAAAGCTATCAGAGCAGAACGGTCTTTATTAATGAAGATACCACTAAGAAGAAGTATTATTTTATCTAAGTTGTGTTTGTGACCGACCTAGATACTTTTTGAATGTGTTACCTACTTACTTGGACTCCTTAAAAGATATTGATTGATTTCAGAAAGGCGTTACGGTATCGGTGAAGATGGGGGCGATATTTGAATCGGGCCACGACTTGAAGCAGTACAACGCGTTCTACAGCCCCAACGCCCTGCTCACGTTCAGCTACGACGGCACTGTCATCATGCGGGAGCCCACCGCGCCACAGCCTTATAGTATAACCAGAATTATATATGAAAAAAATTCTTATTTTAACTTCTATTTCTATTTGATAATCTGATGCTTCCGTAGGATAATAATTGTTATTGTCTAAGATTTGACCTGCTCCGATATTGTATTTATTATACAATAAACTGGAATTAACTAAAATAGGTATCTTCTCTTCAGCTACTAATAAAATCGAAGATCTATCGATCTGAAATTTTAATATCATGTTACTTTCGGCAGTTCTAAAGCTGATTGCGTCGCATCGTTACGAGAGCGGCGTCCGGCAGGCGGTGATCGAAAACCACAACAAATACATAGTGCACCTGGGTGGCAACAGAACGGTGGCGGTGCACTACCTGCACGGCCGGGGGGCGGAGGCCGCCGCGGAGCCGCACCACGAGCCGCCGGAGCTGAGCCTGCTCGAGACCGCCACCAACGTGCTCACTATCATCAATTACTCGGACAGTTTGTATCACTTGCTTTACATACAATGTAATTAAAATTTGATCGTGGTGCTTTATAGTCCATATTTTATATCGATTAGTTTACCAATAAACGTAGCTTTTAACGCAAAGAAACCACTCATTGAGTGCAGAGAACTACCTGGAGCTGCAGGAGGATAAGAAAGTGCACGAGGAGGCGATGGACTACAAGCAGCAGCGGGAGGACGTGGTGCGGCACTTCGAGGCGCAGCAGGCGCGCTTGGTGCTGCTGCTGGAGGAGAACATCGCCGAGCGGCCGCTGCACCAGCTGTCGCTGGCCGAGTTCAACCTGCATCTCGAGCACAAGAAGGAGCGCAACAAACAGGTCGGTAACCAGACGATGTAGACTCCGTGCCTAGGATACGGAATAAAAAACTAAAGAACTCGCATTGCTACAAATACTATTGCCACTATAACTATGTACCTACTTGGTGTAAATTAATTTCAGGCGGAGAAAGAACGTGAACAAATACGTCTGGCAACGGAGGCACGGATCCGTGCTCAGGATAAAGTAACGGAATGGATTCGAAAACGTTGTTGGGAGACTATGCTCACGCCACGCGTCAAGCTTTTCGCCATTTTTAGTTATTACCAGGTTTCATATTCGTTTACCATTATTTTTATTTAACGGGCTCCGGCTTGACCCATCCAATGTCACAATCTGTTAATCGATTAAGGTGGAGAACTACGCAGTGCTGCCAACTCAGCGCGACAAGTGGCCGGAGCTGCAGCTGGTGGAGGCGCTCCGCAGCGTCGAGATGGAGAACGATGAAGACGTGTTCCGGCCGTGGGAGGAGCCGCCCTCACTCTCTGCCGAGGCGTCGCAGCTTCAGTGAGTTACTTCAGTGAGCTGTTAAACGACCGCTGTATGTTATGGTCTACTCTGATACTACATTTTTCTATTTAAGTGCTTTATTTAAGGCCAAATAAAAAAACTAATTTGTTCTATCTGCAAAGCCTCCATCCTGATGACTACGGACGAATTGTTTGGTAGTTGACTCAAGTAACGGGATGGTCGCTAACTATATGTTTTAAATTTATTCTAGGCCCCTAGAGTCCATAATATCAATGCCGCCGCACAAGAGCGTTGAGAGTCAAATAATGTCAGGAATGATGGACACGGAAGAGGAGGAGGCGGCGGCTACTCATCCCTTTGTGCTGTCGGGGACCAACGCCCACAGATTCATCCAGATACCAAACTACATGATACCACAGACCCTCGCCTTTAGTTTCTTGCAGATGGACTGGCTCCAACAAATTGTTAAGGTAATTTTCTTACTCGTTGCGGATATTCACCTTGTTTACAATTTCCATGTGAATCATGTAGCATAACATACCTACTTACTATGAAATTTTTATATCACTAACCAATATATCATAATTATTATAACAAAAATAACGAATGTTACGGATTACAGTTAAACGTACAAAACATGCGGCTTTGGTTCAACAAACAGTTTGACGATCTGATGAAAGAAAAGAAACGGGAAGTTGGACTCGTAGAAGAAAGAAATGCGCGCCTTCGTTTCATTGTAGATGGTAACTAGTTATGCTGAGATGATAACAATTTAGATTTTATGCTTCAAAAACAAATATATGTAGGTAACTTAAACTCTGTCTTATATTCTATAGAGCTAAACAAACTCTCTGACTTGCGCGGCAGTTTTCACCACCTCTTCGTGCGAATAAATGATCCGGAGTGGAAACAAGAAGAGCAGCCGCATAAACTTATTAAAGTTGATCCGGAAGAGGTCTGTATAATTTGATTTAAAAGGTTGTATTATCTATAAACTAGAAGTATTCAAATGATTCTTTCGTCTATGAAATAAGTGTACTTATTATACCTGCATCAACTTCGACATCAGTGCAGCATCGAGCCGTACATAAGCCCGAGCCAGGTGGTGATCCCGCCGCCGGAACCTAAACCCAAGGACGACTTCAAGGAGCGCGCCCTCATCGACATGATGGACGGAGTGCTGGAGAAGCTGTGGCACGAGGAGATTAAGAAGCCGATACCGATGCCACAGTGTATGGTGAGCTGAACCTCTCTCTGGTAATAGGATAATTCAGATGTGCGGACATTGGGCCCTGACATTCGTTTATGAAGGAACGGATCTTCAATCTGTCTTATTCCCTTTACTAGCAACATATTTGGGCAATATATCATGCCTTGGATCGAATATGTTACATAAAAACATTGTCCAAATGATCCTACAATATTGTTACGTTGACAAGTTTCCTAATACATCGTCAGCTGGAGAAAGACCCCGAACATTTCAACGAGGAGGACCTGCGGTTCGTGTTCGACTACGAGGCGAAGGTGGCGTTCCGGAACGAGGAGCGCGACAAGTACCGCAAGATGCTGCACGCCGAGTACGCCAAGTTGGCGCAGCTGCTCGACGAGAGCGTCGTCAAGTTCAACCAGAAGGTAGGTTTACTTGATCTGAAACTTAATGGAGATTTGGCACCATTAAAAATTTAAACAGAACATTATTTTGAGTTGAAAATTTACAAACTGTAAAAACTTTTGCTAAATTGTTCCTCGAAGAAGAATTTTGTACCTGCCCAGTTGTAAAATGTTCAAAATAATTTACAGGTAAAGGAAATGTGGTTAACAAAACTGAAAGTGGATTCGGTCATTGGTCAGGAGAATCTGAATTTGATGCGGCTGCGCAGAACCAACTTGGATCGCGTCGAGAAGGCTGAGGAATTGGAAAAAATGAGGTTATTCTCACATTTTCAATTCTAAGTTCTAATCGCTTTATTCTATTAGATTGGCCACAAACGAGGTCATAATCTTGTTTGAGCTACAAACACGTCATGCATCTACCTATTGTACGTGGACGGAACGTAGGTCAGTATGTAGAAAATACCCAATCAATAATATCGAGTAGAAATCATGAGTCAAATCAGCGTGTCAGTTGCTATTGGGACAAAAAATACGTCATGAAAAATATAGGCTCAGTTGAAAATGAGCCTATATTAATTAGCTAGAGACACATCCAACGAAAGCACATTTTACAATTCGCGAAAGTTAAAATAATTCTGAAAGAAGAATTTAAAAGCGGGAGAAGAACGGATAGAAGAACTATACTACTTAACTGACTTTTAGATTTCTAATGTTTTAAATTACTAACGATTCAAATTAGGGAAGACATAGCAAAAGTGGAGGGCGAGCTGGAGGTGCTGCAGAAGGAGTTGCACCTGGTGCAGGAGCAGGGCGAGGAGTGCCAGGCGACGTACGACGCGCTCGCCTCCAAGGACCGCTACCTCGACCGCACCTTCAAGAACCACTTCGCAGACCTCTCGCCCATCATCGTCGACCAGTGCTACAAGTTCTTCAAGTGAGTGAAAGCTGCTAGTATGTGGGTTTTGTTTTGAGCCATTATTGAGACTCGTCTAGGTCTTGTCAGTTATGAAGATAAAGCTTAAGGTTCAAGGCAATGTAGATAAATGTCAAAATAAATAAATAAATCGGGTTTGCAAAATTAGCTGGATAGGATAGCTATTAGGAGAATTAGTGTGCGCATTACTACACCAAAAGTCATTTAAGTGTCTTTTAAATTGGAAGTATTGAAATGGCATGTTGTAGAAAGCGGCCTAAATGGCAACAGCGAGCATCCATGATCCCCGTGGTGCTGTACGAGCTGGCCACCGCCGTGCTCACCGGCGTGCGCCCGCCGCTGCTGCACGCTGATTGCGTAGATTTCTTCAAAGGGTAATTTGTTAACTTAAAACATCTGCCATACACTGAATTCACATTAACACTTGCACGATTACAATTACAGTATGGAACAACTGGACCTGATAAGCAACATGCCACCCGTGATGGATGAAGGGCTTTGGGCTACCATGTGTAAGCTGAGGCGGACTAAAGTCGAGAATGAAGTACGGGTGAGTGGAAAATTGTTTAGTTATTTTATATTGACCTCTGATAGAGAATTTATTAGCAGCTGTAATAACTAAACTGATTATTATGGCGATATGCAATAAGGTACTTAATACAACAGACAGTAGTATCAGTTATCTTGTAAATACTTTATTGTTATAGTCATATAGAGCAGGTATCAACATTATAGTAACTGGTCTAGCCGATATATATTTCTCACTCGATATAAAACCTCATTCGGTACCAACAGTAAATGAAATGAATGCTGACATTCGTACAGATGCGCGCCGTGGCCCAGGAGATGGCGTACGTGGAGAGCGGCAGCAGCGTGTGGAAGGCGGCGCTGCACGCCCGCCGCGTGCACCTCACGAAGACGCACGAGAGCATCCAACAACACCGCCACGACGTCGAGTTCACCGCCAGGAACAAGACCATCCAGGTACGATGACGAGAATGGAGTTACGTGAAGCTGAAAGGAACACTGAAGATTCTTCCGAAGGATTGAGCATTGATTTTAACAATCCAGTGTTCGTCGTGAATTATTATAATCAACATAACGTATAAGAATGGTGTTCCAGCTGGTGCTGCCGGCGGGGCAGGTGGAGATCACGACGACGGGCCACTTCGAGGACTTCGACGACGCCGCGCTCATCCCGCGCGAGGACATCGATAAAATCAACGAAGTCATCCTGGTAAACTGAACGATGTATTGTAATGGCTCAAACGTTCAATATAACAAACATTACAATAAAGGAAGCATTCATTATGATCTTTTCAGAAAGTGGGCGATATCAAGTTGCGTATGATGCGAAACCAGATGGAGTTCCGCAAGGGGATCCTGGCAAAGGAGTGGGAGCACGCGCAGATGCGGATGAAGCTGCGACACATGGAGCAGGAGCTCGCCTCCTACCGCCGCCTGAAGGTTACTATCAAATTATTGGCAGTTTTAAATTCTGGTTTCTAGTTTGTATGAATTTCTAGTGACATATTTATTTTTGATATGTAGGTGCCGAAGGAGCTGCAGCAGTACCTCAAGAACAAGGAGCTGGGCTACACGGACGAGATGGACTTCCTGCGGCTGGAGAAGGAGATGGAAGCGTCCAAGGTGTCCGTGAACAAGATCCTCACGGCGCAGATCCACCGGTTCGAGGAGCTGCAGCTGAAGATGGACGCGCTGGAGGGGCACTCGTCCAAGCTGGAGCAGCTGATCATCGCGCTGAACGTGAAGGTGTCGGAGAAGCGCCTGCACGAGGACCCGCTGGAGCCGATCCGCATCCGCCGCGTGTTCAAGAAGCGCATGGAGACGCTGGTGGCGCGCAGCCGGCTCATCCGCGAGGTGCAGACCAACCACACGGCCGTGGTGCTGCTGCAGACCGAGCTCGAGCTGCTGCGGCTCAAGACCTACCCCACGCTGGCCAGCTTCCGTACCCTCTAGCTCTAGTAGACTAGCAGGAGCGACTATCCGACTATCTCTATGTTCATTACATTTATTCTCTTTCTATTAAAGCTGATTTAAGTTTTAGGTGTCACTTTCTTTTAGGTTGTTATGTTTAACTTAGAACCTTTAGGCACCTACTCGAGTCCAAGCCTGCTCAGCAATTCTCGGCGTCCCGCGCTTTTTGCATGACGGCCATTTTTGTTGACTGTCAAGCTTGTTTGCAACATCTAGTCAGTACTGGGTACAATATCTGATTAAGTCTTATTTACAGTGTTAATACAAAGCAAAGTAACTCAGTAGATGACAATGAGGATTAAATGATAACCTTGTAGAAATGTGCAATAATTTTATTCATCACATAAATAAACATCAAATTAAAAAAACAATTTCCGTTAACAATTTATTATAATTTCAGTTCATAGATATTGTTATTATTCTGAGTTTTTAAAAGTTAGTATCATATCGCACATAATACATTTAACGTGTCTACCTATATAGAGCATCGTAACAAAGTACAGTGACACAGAGAACACTTACAATAAAAAATTAAAGATTAAGTAATAAAAATCTAACCTTTTGCTTATAACATTTATTCATATAACATTTATAAACATGTTAAAAATGCTTTAAAATTACACGAAGTTTATAACATCAGCTGCACTAACTCTATCGGCTCTGTAGCCCTAATGATAAATCGTAAGGGACGCACATAGAGGCACAGTCGCGTACACCATGCCCCTCACTTGACGGTTCAGGAACACAACTAAACCTTTTCATTTTAAACCATCTATTTTAACATTTTACTAGACTATATAAAATCTACAGATTAAATTAGCTAAGCATTATACAAACTGTTAATAAATTTCTTAATACCAATACTGTTGTAATGTAAACATTGGTCTAATGTAGCTTAATTAATAAAACGTATCGTTATAATTTTTAAAAACCGCTCAAGATCAAATAGACAGTAAACTAATCAAAATTTTAACATTTTATCTATAACTCTAAAATCTTCGTACGCGACTGTACCGTGTGAAATAGATATAAAATATTAGGATTAGGCCACAATTTCGTTATTTAAATTATAATATCACATTTATAATGAACGATCACAATCTTATAATAATCTTTAACTCAATATAAAATTTCCAAAACGCTTTTGCATTCCGTACGCGTCTATCCGAAAAAGCTTGTGGCGATCTTAATTATACCAAGAGTATCAATCAAACGGCTTTAGATATATTATAACATCATGAGATTATGTTATTTAAAACGTTAGCTATTACCTAATGATTAATAATTTGGGAGGCAATAATGTAGCCAAAACAGAGTTCGAACTCCGACAAAGCTCTAACGCCGAAAGTGCTAAGCTCTGACAGTTTATTGTCCAAGTGTATCCTAAATGCAGTAAACGAGTATGAGACGGATACACCTAGCCTTATCTTTCTATTGGATACACGCATACGAAATTCGGTATCTGAGATTTTTAATCATACTATACGACACGGACTAAAAGTCGATATTAAAAGTTGTAGAAATTGTAATAGATAATGGTAGAGTGATATGTGCCTACTTATGTAGAAGTAGAAGCAGTAAAGCACTCGCTTACCGAGAGTAGTCGGCTAGGTTACAGCTGCAACGTAACCTTAACCCGCCACCGTTCAATTTGATTCAACATTACAATGCTATAACCCTGACTGAATGGCAGGACAGGCATTCTCTTTCAATGTACTAAACTAAGATTTGACTTTCGAATGCTCTCGGTAACAGCGCTTTAATGGTTGCATTATACCTACAGTCCACCAGATGATTTCTGGTGAAAAGATAAGGTACCTACTTTTTCCATCAGTTGTGATGTGAGGCAATTTGGAAAGGTGTGGTTACCATCTTCAAAGATGGACTCAGATAATTGATTACCTACCTGATCTCTTAGAATGGATAATTCGCAATTATGGACTACATTCACAGTATAAGATATTCAACCATAGACCGGATCGTAACAAGGTAGGTAAGGTTGGCAGTTCCAGAATTTTAATTCGGGAGCTCCTGGCCAAGTTGAGCAATAGCTTAGCCTCCTCTGGATCGGCTAGTACAAGGGGATATTGTCGTTAGGTGTAGTAGGTACCTGTCGGCCGGTGGTCGGTCACAGCTGTGTGCGCTGGTCGTACACGATAACGGCGTCGGCGTCGAGGAACTGGCTGTGTGACTTGCTGAGCGCGATGATGGCGGCGTGTTCGCTGCGCATGCGCTTCTTGTACTTCTTGCTGAGGTTGACCTTGGCGTACAGCTGGTGCAGGTCGTCCTCAGTGGACAGCGGGCGCGGCTTGGGCCGCAGGAAGGCCGGCAGCGACCGTGTTTTCAGCGCGTCGATGCTGGCCGAACCCTCCACCTCGTCCAGCACTGATCACACAACACCATAACAACATGAACAATGCAAATACAAAAGATAACTACATTAACCAGTATACGGACCAGCTGATAGTAAGCGTCAACCTCTTGAATTATTTAAAGTTTGTCTTCCTTCGTGTCATACTCACTACCACTAGAAGCGTACTGCACCGCGGTGGCGGCGGCGTGGGGCCCGTGTGTCCCGTGGGCGGCGTGTGCGGCGTGCGAGGGGTCCCGCGGGCTGTCGGGCACGCGGTTCACGTAGCTGTGCGCCGAGCGGCCGCGCCGGCACTCCGCGTCGCCCGCGTAGCTCGCCGGCCGGCTGTGCCGCTGGACCTGCACCTGAGGCCAATAAATCTGCTGCCTAAGAACCTGGCATTATGCTACCGATAACATCTGTACAGATACCAGTACCGTAATTGTGTTTATCTCCGAAGGAAAATGTCACGCCATATTAGAGTGGCGCCCCATTTATCGCCCGCAAATAAATCTGGTTGGAATCCCGGACACATGTTTAAATTGTAGCGAGTTCAATTTCATACATTTCTGATTGATGTAAGTATATTATATTCGTCATTGTAAGTACCTATAGCTCGCGCAAAAACATGTAATAAAAACGTGTGTATGATGAACTAGACTTATAGACTTAATAATTACACTAGCTAGCTATAAACATATTCCCTGTATATCTAAAATAAATCTTTGAAAGTTAAGCAGATACAAGCTTTTAAATAATCTGAATAATACCTCAGTGTGTTTGGAAACTCTGAAACTCTCTGGATTTGTATATCCATGGCCCTCTTTGATTATGTAGTTCTCTTTCAGATATTGTTCGTCTGAAACATAAAACATTTAATATTTTTAACCACGACACTTACAACGCATTGCACACATAAGAACATGGTTGATTAATGATTGCATTTTATTGAAAATTGAAATGTGAGCTTACCAAACGATTTCTGATGACGCGGCATTAGGCGGCAGTAACATATAATAATTAAAAGAATAACAACACCGCAAATGCCGCCAACGAGCCAAGATAACCAAACAATTATAACGCGACCCTGCAAACAAACAAACAATGCAGTGACTGCACACTAGAGTTACTGACCGTCTACATTATCGATCCAATTGCGCTGCACTCATCATACCTGCAGAAACATTTCAATTCCTAACACAAAAGCGAAAAACGCTCCTTCTTGATCCCTTACAAATTCTTTTTCCTAACATCTTATCTTCTTCTTACATCAAATTATACTTAAATCTAATAAAACTATGTTAAATACTACATCAAAATGATAAGAGCCTAATTATAGCGCCCTTTCATTTTTTACTTTTTAAACATGCGCGGCTTTTGCGACTGCGCGATGTTGACATTTGGTATCGTTCAGTAATTTTTAATAACATTTTGTTGAAAAATAAAAATCCTTATTTAATCAAGGAAAAATAATACTTATTGGAGCAGCACTGAATATTACAACTTTATTTGTTTTGATTTTATTGTTTTACATACAGATGGTGACCTATTCTATTACTTTTTCTATCTCTTTTTTAATGCGATTTATTAGCTATAGAATGTAATGTTGCTGTCATTTTGACTGATTGACATCTGACATTGACGTCCGTACCGTACGTAATCTGTCCTTGTATTGTAATAATCAATTACAAAAAAATCAATTCAGTGATGTAAAACTTTTAGATATATTCAATGTAACTTCAAACCAAGTCTGCTATTTATTTTCAAGTTGCGTGTTGCGGTAGGATTTTTCTCGCGGTTATAATATGGTCTGTTATCAATGCTAGGCGACTCCCCTCGTACGAGGGGATATCGCGCGATTTAACGTCATTTAACTTCTCACTAACATGATTAAAAACATTACGTAAAATAAAAGAGGATATTGCGACGGCGCATTAATATTTACTATTGAGTTGTGGTCAAAGACACACGCATGTGTTAGTGCTAACTTTATGTAAACATGAGCGGCCCAAAATTGTGTTTCCTGAGTATTTTAGTGTGTGGTTTACTTGCACAAAACTCATTTGGGTTCTCACCGGTTATTTTTAGTAAGTACTGTTGTTTTGAATATTAAGTTGACCTTTCTAGAATATGCTGGTTCTCACTATAGACTCGGGAGTTCGTCGTGAATAACCCGGTCAAGATATCATTAGCTGACAGTTGACTCTTTAAATTTCGCCTCCGTTATGGTTGAATAAATGTAGCAAAAAAATTTTGTGATATAACTTTATTACATATATACCTAATTCTTGATATCCATTTTTTCTAACAACAATGTCATTGACCCTATCATCTGCTCATTACAATAATAAGTTTAGACATTCATTTATGCTTTAGTAATACAACAATCTTATGAAATTTATTAATTAAGAATGTAATCTCAATGTAATTGTAATAGCTAATTAAAGTTATCCGTTTCTATATAAATTATTTATTTATTGGCTCTCGGATGTCTTTATAGTAATAGTAAATATAAATAAAACTTATTTGCTTTCAATACATGTAAGTAGTGTACAACTTTGTGTTTGTTTTATATGCAAAGGAGTTGATCATTGTTGCTGACTTGTAATTTAGTAAACTTTTATTCAGTATAGTGGTTAATATTAGTTCCATAACATTTATATTGTGTTTGTTACATAAACTGATCAATAAATTATTAATTTATAATTTCAAGTTCCTGGTGATGGTGGCAGCCAATTAGAAGCAAAATTGAACAGATCAAGTGTAGTCCATTACATATGTGCGAAGACTTCCAGTGAGTTCTTCAACATTTGGCTCAACTTGGAACTCCTTGTCCCCTTCGTCATTGATTGCTGGGTGGACAATGTCCGGCTAGAGTATGACAATGTAACTCGGACCACCAGAGCCCCTCATGGGGTTGAAATCAGGGTGCCGGGATGGGGCAACCCAGAACCAGTTGAATGGTTGGATCCATCTCATGAGTCAAGCGGGGCATACTTTAGCACCATAGCTGATGCTCTGGTAAAAATTGGATATGTCCGAAATGTTTCTCTGAGAGGTGCACCATATGATTTCCGAAAAGCGCCTAGTAAGTACTTAACACTGATAAGTAATTAGTTTCTCTGGAAACTTATTGGTTAATGTGGCATAATATCTTTACTAAGAGAATATTTAGTACAACTGTATTGAAAAACAATGGAAATATTTAATTAGTTAGTAAGGTAATCTACTTGAAATTTCTTACTTAGTAACAGCTAAATAAACAACATATCCATGACTGACAGTTTTGTTGTGTTGCTGAACTAATTATAACATTCTCCTAAAAAGACAGTGTATCAAATCTGCAAGTTATGTTATGTAGACCAACTTACAATTTTTTTTATTTACTTTGTAGATGAAAACAGTGAATTCTTTGTGAAGTTGAAATCTTTGGTGGAGGAGACATACACTATGAATAACAAGACAGCCGTGACTTTACTGGTGCACAGTATGGGTGGGTCGATGGCCCTTCAGTTCCTGAGGCTGCAGCCGCAGAGCTGGAAGGACCAGTATGTGAGGCGGATGATATCACTGTCCACACCATGGGGCGGAGCTATGAAGGCAATTAAGGTGTTCGCTATCGGTAAGCAATGACATAGTAGCTCGTAAATTCATTTGCGAATTGTTTTAGATAAGAAAATACGTAGCATGCACCTTAATATTACATGTGCATATGAAGGTAACATACCCTGTGAAAACTGTCATTCTTGACATTACATTGTATACATAGCACTCATGTCGAGCATGATAAGTTGGTTATCTATATCAATCAATTAATCAGAGTGGAGCAAATAATGTACCTACTAATCATTATAGCATCGATAACAACAATACTGTATCTAGATCTAGACTGACAGTGCTATTGTAAAAGTATATTGAGACTTATTAAAAAAATACCTGCGATCCTTTTGTTCCTCTTTAAATGTATTGTTATTCTTCTGAGATTGTAATATGTTTGCTTGTTAGTGTTAAAGCAACAACCTTAGAACCCTACAGGTCAACATGTTTTGACCACCTTTTGTGGATGTCGCAATAAATTTGCATTGAAACTGAAAATAATGGTCGATAAGTTGTATGAAATGAGGTCCCCGATAGGAATGACAGGCATATCTAGTCGATTATAATAAACTAGACGATGCCCGCGGCTCTGCCCGCGGAAAAGTCTATAAACAAAATATTGATTTTATCCCAAGGGAACCTATAATCGGGATAAAATGTATCCTATGTCCTATTCCTGGATGCAACCTATCTGTGTACCAAGTTTCAGCTTAATCCGTTCAACGGTTAGACCGTGAAGGAGGGACAAACATCCAAACATCCAAATATCCAAACATCTTTACAAACTTTCACATTTATAATATTAGTAGGAAGTAGGATTAGTAGGATTACGAGGAACACAATTCGCTCGCCAACTGTTTGTGGTCGTGTCTACCGTAGCGTGCGAATGTAACATGCCTCTATAATAAATTAATTCGTTCTTAAAGTTTTTAACATCAATGTGAATCTTCACTGATCAAGAGATGACATGTGATGTTAATTGATAACAAAAAAAATACAATACTTAAGGCATACAATTCTTAAGGAAGATATGCAATAATTAATAATTGATTAATGTTTAAACTGCGCCACATTATCACTATGTTGTAAATATTTGTATGAATATAACTGCTAGCTTTACCTATTTAGTGAACAATAAACAATGAACAATAAATTGGTAGTACGTGTAATACAATCACGATACCTACAAAGATCCTCAATAGGTTTCATATCAAATAGTTTTAATAACATCATTTGGGTACAAGCTTTTAACACTGTATTTATCAAGCGAACAGAATTTCGTTCCTGTACTTGGTCGACAACTCATTGGTGTTCAAAGACAATCGTTTAAGGGTCAGTGAGTATTACGGGCCGATTTTACTTCTCGGTATCAAGTGAACTCAGAAGGAAAACTAAATTTTCTGTGTCAGTAATATTGCTGAGTAACGATGACCGAGTGCTTTTTTATAATTATCATGTTTGTTTGTTTTGGTTTGTATGGAAAAATATTTTTCATTTCTAACAACTGTACAGTTTATATTTTTTCCTGGACATTTCTATAGAATAATGATGACTTCGGCCTTGCACTTATATTGCGATGTATAATACAATGTCTCAGTTGACACAGGTTAACTAGATAATGGTTCATCTTGAGCTTGACCTAAATGTAAAATGAACGATCAGTGACGCTGCATGTTGCAATGTAATTTTAATCTATAAAAAAACAAAATCACTGACGTTGTTATTTGATGGACTAGTAAATTTAACCTTATTGGCTAAATATTGTTACTGCTTGCGTAAACAAAAGCATCCATCGTATGTAGAGACAGCTATTTCTCATTAAGCTTCGTCATCGAAATAATAAATGAGGGCCTAGACATATATCCATAGAATCAAATAGTTGAAACATTGTTTACACAATTCCAGAGCCTCGGCTTTGAGTGGATAAGCTGAGCGAGAATAATTGTAGAGAGCGTTTAGTAGAAAACATCGGGTTTTCCTGAACAGTACCTAACTGTCTCTGATGTAGCTAAGTAGCTTTTAATAACAACACAATTACTTCCTTAGGCCTAGACTAAATCCTTCTATGCTGTTGTTAATACGGCGTATAACGCATCACTGACATCAAAAGGAATAAAAATTTCTTCATTACCGAAGTAATAGAGACTTGGTTTACAATTACCAAGGACTATAACATGTAAATGGTGTATGGTTTAGGTGACGACCTGGGCTCAATGATGCTGAGCCAGAGCACGCTGCGCGCGCAGCAGATCACGTGTCCGTCGCTGGCCTGGCTCATACCCTCGCCGCTGTTCTGGAAGCCCAGCGAGGTGCTGGTGCAGACCGACAAGTACAACTACACCATCACTGACCTGCAGAAGCTGTTCACGTCAGTCTCTGTCACGATCTTTGTTTACTTCTTTACCTTGTTTGTCTTTACTTGACTCGAAGATTAGTTTAGACAGGTTACTTTCGTTTTATTTTACTTATGATGCATAAGTGCACGGGCCTTACTCTCGTTACTAGGTTTAGTACATTGACAAATGCATGATAATAATGGTAGTGTATGGTTAAACTGAAATAAAGCTTACAGCATTATTAACATTCTATGCAATAAAAATATTTACAAACATTGTGTGTAACTATTTTAAAGCGTTGTAGCGTGAATTCCAGTCATTAAGTAAGACATTTCAAG
>LGAG01000176.1:49903-91062 GCA_001278395.1 Lerema accius
AGTGAACAATTATTCATAATTTTCGGTTATTCACATTTACCGTAACATATATAACTCGGACCATTTGGTCCGCATAAAATTTTTTTTTTGGAAATTCGATTTTTTTTCATGCGCACTGCAATTTGACCAGGGTTTTAAGACATTTTCTCTTTGACACCATACCTGTAGCTCGTAATATTTGGCTATGCCGTGACACGTTTTACGTCATATCTGAGAAGATACTGACCCGATTTGGATAAAATGTATACTCTTCCCTAATTTGGAGTAAGTGTAGTCGAATAAAAAAAGAATGGTTCAAATCCGATCACTAGTTTCGGAGCTATGCTTGGAGAAACAAACAAACATACTACATACATACATACACCTATGCAAATTTGTATATTTGTTTAGAAAGCCCTTCTAGATAGTTCTGTGTAAAAATTTCGCAGTTTTAATAATATTACATACATACATGTAGAATTGATAACCTCTTTCTTTTTTGAAATCGGTTAAAAAACAGTAATAAATAACAAGTGACGTACTCCCGGCGCTCGAGCGCGGCCACCTCGAGCTCGAGGTCGCTGGGGTCGTTCTCGTCGTACAGCTTCCGCGCCGTCACCAGGATGTCTTCGAACGGCAAGTCATCCGGTAACTGCAAACATACACCATCACATTGTTTTATTTGCTATTTTATCCACATGAAAATATTTAATTGTTGGTGCTTGTTACAGTGTGGACAAAGTATAATGGCTTTGTTTGTAAGTATTAAATACATTTACAAATAAATATACAGCACTCTTCTCAATGTTATCTACTATGTTATAGAACATCAAATAAATACATAATTTGATATGTTTAATAAAGAAAGTTTTAGCCACTATTTAATTTACAGTTGCAGCAAGATTTGTCATCATGGCACCCACACCCACACACACACACATACACACACACACACACATACACACACACACACACACAGACATAGAAAATAAAGGTAGTACAGTATCCACTGCTCACCCGGGATAGCAGACAGTGCATCATGGCCATGTCGCAGTCGCATTGGAAGACGTCGGCGGCGCGGTGCAGCACGACGGCGGCCGTGACGTAGACGGGGAAGAGCGGCGGCGCGCACAGGAAGTAGTCGTAGAGCCGCACCACGTCCGTGTAGCGGTTGAGGCTGTGCCCGAACCACGTCAGATACCACGGCAGCGCGAACATCGTGCCCACGCCCGCCCTGAGTACATCCGCTTTGGTTACTTATACATAATAATAGGCTTGTGCTGCTACTTCAACCGTGCACGGTAATGCAGAGAGCCTGAGAATTGGTGTAATTAAAATATTGTTGAACATGTGCATGCCCATTTCTTTGGCACATTCTATAGGTCTATAGAATGTGGGCACATAGTTGCATGAATATCAACATAATAATACGAGTATGGAATGGTCTCCATTTTACAAATACGAATTTAGCTAGACGACTTTTGTTTCTATACTAACGAGTACTAGCTACGTCAACTAACTTGTCCAAGCAGTCAGCGACGCGCTGGTCTCCGCGGCGCACGACGGGCAGCATGTAGTTGAGCAGGTGCTGCGTGGGCTGCATGGTGGTCTGCATGAAGGGCGCGAGCGGCGCCGCCGGCCCGTACGACAGCCGGCACAGCAGCGGGAACGACGCGCGGTCGCCGCACACCAGCAGCAACGTGATCGCCACGTCGTGGTAGCCCTGGAACCAACGCACATTCCTATAACATACAATTTTAGTTTAGAGGGATCGGTTCAAACAGTCGCTACTGTCAGCTTGAAAAAGTCAGTATGTGTTGGTATAAGCTGACAGTTTCTAGCTCTTGTGTATGATGATTGAAACGCCTGAAATTACTTGAAACTGAGACACCTACTGCTTGCCGCATGTCTGTCCGTCTATGGCTACCTTAATTAAGCCAAGTTTCATAATTTTAAATCCTCCATAAATAGCTACTTAGGTATAGTCAAAGTAAGATTATAAGTGATTTCCTGTAAATTCATGTTCGCTCATGTGATCATTCACATTAGCAGTCTTTAAATTAAAAATGACTCATAATGCAAATAGTTATATAAAAATCCATGCCATAAATACCATTAATTCAGAACATAAATCTCATATCAGTGGTACTGTGCTGGTGTAATGAACATACACACATGCAATCTACTGACTGATAAGACCTGAGTACATTACCATTAAAACAATGTAATGTTATCAATCAATACTGCATAAGAATCAATAAACTCATATAGTTGCTATTCAAATGCTGTCTTATGTAGCTCTTTCTACTTCAGTAAAATAAAAAATGTAAATAACCAAATAATACATAAACATTATAATGTTGTTTTACAATACTACAAAAAATATTAATGAGGTAACAATAGGCAATAACAACAATTTTTGTAGGACTCCTATCATTTATATTTGTGTGAACTAGGTGACCCAATAGCAGTGTCTAAATTCCCAAAATTATTAATACCTAATTTAGACTACTCATTTAGACTGACTCTTCAGAATATAATTATAAAGGAAACAATTGATTTTTTTAATTATTTTTGACACTTACATTTTTTATAATGATTTTACTTCAGTACTTTAAACAGCAAAATAACATTTTTAATATAAGAAAATATAACTAGCATTTAAATAAGGGTGCACTTACCTGATAATATTTTAAGTGCGGATACTTGATTATCACTCTCAATATTAGCACTGTGAGCTGATCTTGTAGGGCTACCCTCTGCTCATATGGAATGCCGGGAGGAAACCGCTTCAGTGACCGATTTACATCTAGAACTACCTATAAACAAGTTAAATGTAATTAACAAATTATGTGGCAAAATTATAAGACATTACATATAACTAAGAAAAATTATAGTTGTTAAGTCAAGGGTAAAGTAGTTGCTCACCTTGTATAAGTCCTTAATCAATCTTAACTGTAACCACAGTGTACTTGATCTTAATTCTCATTTTATCAACCTATATAGCAGACTATATTGACTAAAAGACAAATATGGACAGCTAAAAGTATAATTTCATTGGCTACTAATAATAATGTGATCCCAAATCTAATTGAAAGTATAATGAAAATCTTAATGGTATTAATGTAATTGCATTAAGTCAGTTGATTGTTCACAAGCCCTGTATTAAAGTTGAACATTACATACCTGGTTATACTCTGCATGTGTAGACAGCTCATCGAGAGAAGGAGGGTCTGTTAGTTCCTCTTGAGTTACTCCTACTAATAAAGGCCAAATTTGTTTTCTATACTCATCTGAAATACAAGAAAGAGTTAGGACAATGTTAATTTTATATTGATTCAGAGCTATTAACTGCTACAATTTTAACTGTGAATTTATTTTACAAACACTGTGTCATACAAAGTTATATTCAATTGATCCATACAACAATATAAACTTGCTTTACATATAATTTAATAATAAATTAATGTTGTTTTTGAAACAAAAAAAATCTTTTTGTTTAGCAATTTCATTTTACAAAACAAATTTTAATAGTAGTTACAACTATAAATTATCAACAGTACTCCACAAATTATAGAGAGAAAATAAATGAAATTGTTAGTAGGTACTGATGTTAATATCTTAACCAACTTAATTTTTTAACTAGTTATATATTGCTCATAATAATAATAACAATAGTAAGTCTAACACCACCTCAATATTTAAACAATTAGATTATAATTACTCTTTAAACATTAGTTTTCATAGTTAAAAATAGTCTACTTTCTTGCATTTTGTTTATTGTATCCAAATATACAACATATGGTCGCAATTAGCTAACAGTACAATTTACTACATGCACTGTACTAACCAGAAATTAAGCCTCCTTTACTCTTCGCGAAATATTGCCATTTTTCAATATTAACCAAGTCTGGATTGTCTAGACATTTCTCCAACTCTTTACGTTTCGCAGTGATATCGGGGTCTTCGAATTCGAATTCTAAAACAAAATAATTAATTGAAAACCAGGCCACTTTCAAAACTTCCACAATAATTTTGTTTACAAAAATCAGTAATGAATATATCGACTAACATAGTAGTAACGTATATCCGGTATATTTACTGGTAGATGATAAATTTCATTAGGAAACCCATAAAAGTTTGTTTACGATACCTTGATCGAACTTTAGTTCGGAAGGTGTAGATATGTCATCTATATTTTGGGTGTGATTCAATTCGAGGGGCTGCTTTTGGGTCGGCGGGGAACAGTCCCCGTTTAAATTACACTTGTCGTCGAAATCCCCGTCGAGGCTGAAGGATTCCATTGTAGAAACACAAAATTAATCAAGCAAAAACATTACACCATCTTTCCAATTTCCATGACCAAGAGAATGTACGTGACAGTTTGTGATGACAAGACAATTCAATTTGACAAACAACGACATTGACATTAATGTCATTATGTAGTTTTTTTTTATAATCAGTGTCACCCCCTTTGTTAAGTTCAGAAATTAAATCAACTGAAATGAGATATTCACACTGGATAATAATATTCATCAAATCACTCCCAACATTATTGTAATCTTTATAATTTAATTTGTTATAGTAATATTGTTATAAGTTAAGATTATATGGTTATTTTGAAATATCTTACTTGCGTATTATTTACGTATTGTAATTCGATGGCACCATAGTGTACATTTTCGAACCGAACGATGCTATGACGTTTCATTACGATTCGTTTCACTCACATTATTCTTTTATTCTTAGGGCTGACTCTGTTTTGACTACGAAAAGATTTTTTCAGTAAAGCAAAAAAATAAAGAAAATTAAATGATTGAGAATCGGTTTCATCTATCCCTAAAACAAAAATTAATGCTTTTACAATTTCATTAAATTTATTGTTTATCGGAATCGCTATAATACCAAATCATCAATGATGTCTATAAGCTCAATATAACATAATACAGCGTACATGTAAACTTTCTATAAAATCCCTCAGTCTTGAAAGATAAAAAAATCTGACAAAGACGTCATCAATTTATCAATGAATACCAACCTGATTCATTTTTAAAAAAACGTAAATTATATCAGAAATAAAAATTTTACATTGAAATAGGTAAAATACTTTTTCGAAATGGGTTCAAATGTGCATAGTGAAGAAATAAACATTAGAAAAATCGAAGACATCATAGATATACAAAAGGCCAACGGTAACATCAATGTTCGTCAAGTAGTTTTTAACCTACCGTCAAAGAAGGACAATACAATTTCAGCGAGTTTAGCAAAAAGCTTGGAAACTGGATTGTCCAAAGTTAAATGTGAACGAACCAAGATGAAGAGTAAAAAAGTGCGACAGAAGCGCAGAAAGTGTTCGTTGCCAGACATCGCATCTTGGCCGAGCGACTCTGACATTACCGTTCTTAGGATGAAATTGTGTTTGACCAACGGCATCAAGAAAAAGCTAGGAACCGTAACCCCAGGCGATGGCCTCCATCAACAAGACAGTTCGTCCATGGTAAATTTAGCTACTCTGATATTGAAATCACAGCCACCTTCGAAACAAAGTTTAAATTTGGAGGAGTATCTGTTGCCTCTGACTTCTTGGGAAAATGCTATAGACTGTGAAACTAAAGATGTTAAAGTTATTGAGGACGTAGAAGAAGATAACTTGAAATGTAAATCTCCGCGTCCGGTATTCGATGCGGCGTGCAGTCATCACGGTCCCGAGCAATTTCAATATGATTCTGTTAAAAAGGAAACTAATGATGTCGGCACCAAAGCTAAAGTAGCAAGATTTTTACGTCTATACTTTTGTCCATGTTGCACGTGTCTTTATAAAATGGAACAACCGCGAGAAGACGGATCCACTTACTGCACAAAGAAATGATAGTCCCAGTACTCCTTGGAGTATAAAATAGGTAGCTACACTTATAGCTAAAACAATGCTATGCTTTGTAAATAAATAATTTTAAATTGTCTAGTTTGAGCGTCAGAATAATGATTTTTATAAGAATTGCTTAAGATTATTTCATTTGATCGGATTCATTTTATTCGTATCTATTGATAATGTTGAGGTACAGCGTCATACTATAATACTTTACTGGCATGTCAAGGTTGATGTACCAGGTCCTGTTGTTTTGAAATAGCAATTGGTAGCTTATTATTATTTCGAACATCTGCGATATAATAGGTAGGTAGGTAGGTAGGTTAAGTTAAGTCGAATAAACGAAGACGACCTGGCTTAATTGCGAATTAGTTCAGAATAAAACAACTCTTTGAGGATCGCATTATCCAGTTAGTGGACCTAATTGAAATTCAAAGTTATGTGTTTAGACCCGGTCGCTGCAATTTATGGATTTGAAACCTCAATATTGGTTTAGTTTCAACCGATGCAAGAGTTCTTTTTTGAGTATCATAATATATATTAAAATATAATCTTAATGGTGCAATTTAGATACCTACAAATACATTAAAAGGAAAATAATAAATACCCTACCTACTTACTTTTAATGTCGGTCGTGAACTAAAATCGGATTCGGATTTTATTTTTATATCTAAATTATCTTTTTGTTGACAAAAAAAATGGTTTTGTATTTACTTATTTATTCTTAACTAGTATACCGCCCTCGCTTTACCCAGGGAAATCGATGTCATTTACGCACGTTAATTAATTGTTAGGAAGGTTGTTCCTAACTTTGTTAAAGCATTATAAATTGCTCTCTCAATGAATTTCGAATCGCATTCTGAATCTATTTATAAAAATCAAATACTGTTCGTTAGTCTCGCTAAAACTCGAGAACAGCAGGACCGATTTGGTTTTGAACTATTGGTAGAAGTCCAGAAAAGGTGGGAAAATAAGGAAAAATGTTTAGCTTTTTTTATTGATTCTAAAGTTGCCAGGCCAGCTAGTATTTAATATATATTTGGTACCGAGACATTTTGCAGATGCAACTCTATGACTTACGATTTATATTGCGAAGTTTGAACAGTCATGTATTGTATCATCAATACGTCCTTTGCTTGTCCTTCAGTCCTTCACTGCACGTCTGCACTCGTAGATACTTGAGAAGCCGTTGTCCGGAGTAGTTCGCGGTCGGTATCGTCTACCTGAAGGGACACACAATCAAGAGCCGGAATCAGACGTAGGGGTACCTACTTCAAATGCAAAACAGGGCAAAACTGGTTGGTAAATGGTTGTACCGACATTTAGGTATGGAACTTATCTACTCATCGAAATTCGGAATTCGGACTGACCAGTTAATCATTTTTTTATATTCTTGACAGTACCATGTGGAATGATATTACCTACACGCAAATAGGTAGTCTTACTAGCACTATTAAACTTTAGTGATTTTAATTAGTAACTAGTTAATGTATTGCGTGTCGATTACCGTGCATTTACGTTGAATGGAAGGTTTTAAATAAATTAAAATGGCACTAGTTTAACGCGGCGGTAATATATTTCGATTTTGGTCAGTAAAATTGATGACATTGGCAGTAAAGTTTGGGCAGTAAAATAAATGAAAACGATCAGTAATAAATGTATTTTTTGGCAGTAAAATAATTAAATGGGCAGTTAATAGTGGGCAGTTATAAAGTTGCAATTGGTCAGTAACTTGTGAGCAGCAACTTGAGGGCAGTAACTCGTAGGATTAAAATAAAGATCTAATAGGGCAAACAAAATTTAAACCTAACCCTTACCTAATACACCTTCACATTTTAGTGTTCGTCGTCAAATAACGCGTTTTTTACTTAACTTTTTGGTATGCCATTTTATATGTTTTACTGCCCACTTAATTGAAGTCTACACGATTATCATTATTGTATAATTGGATTATGTCACAGATGTCGTCGGAAACCCGCTGACGCGGGTTTCCTCCTTCCGAACGAATAAAATCATACCAACCTAACCTAACCGAACCAAAAGCCATTAACAATGAGATTTTTGTCAAATTCTTTTCATTATTTAAAAATATTAATTTAACTGCCCACATTAACTGCTTATAATAACTGCCCAATATAACTGGCCAATTTGTTTTAAATTACTGCTCATGTATTACTGCCCAGTTACTTATTGAACTGCTCCTTTTATGATAAAATTACCGGTACTTTGTATTTTTAGTACTGCTCATGTTTTACTGCCACACTTTTTATTTTACTGCCCAAAAAATATTTTACTGCCCAACTCATTATTTCCACTGCTCAATGTAACTGCTGGGATTTTTAAGTTATTGACCACTTTAATTAGTGCCAATTAAAATTGCAATGTCAATTAGGCTTTTATACTTAGGTACCATTTTTATGTCGGTATAGTACCTATAGGTACTTACGATAATTTTATATATTTAGGTGTAGCTGTGCATTTCAGTTGCAAAACTACGTTAATTTTGTAGCGAAATGTTAAATAACATAAAATTATTTATCTATTTTCAATGAAAAATATGATATTGTACGAAATTGAAGTGGCTACAAACCAAAGCAATCTATTTTAAAATAACTTACCTCATAAACGAATCAATTGTTGTATTATAGTCAGTGCTGATTGATTCGAGGATAACTTTACAAATCATTTTTATTTGATAGAATGTAAAAGTGTGTATACTTTTCGCATTGTCATCGTCAAATTAACTTTCGACTTCGGAAGTTAAATAAATCAAGCCGCTGTCGCGTCGCGTCGGCCACTTCACACTTGAGCGATATCCGAGCCGAATATTTGGTCTCGTATCTTACGATCTGAGTTCACAAATTTTATCGAATTCGTTCGATTCGCGTACCATTACCAAATGGTTGCATTTCTTTGCCCCCATCGGGCTGCCCAGTGCGCGGCCGCTGCAAGTTATAAAGCGCGGAGAAAGCACGGTGCCGCGCAGTTGTATCCCGCTCCCGCTCGGTCATTGCGTCCCGGCTGTTTCGCGCGCTTTTTTGACGTTCTTTTTTAGTGTTGCACGGATTTAGTGTGTTTAAAAAATGAAAATGAGGTAATTATATTTTTTTTGTTTGTGTATGATTTTATTGTAACAATGCGTAAACCGTATTTTTTTGCGTTTAAAACAATTAATGAGTTTTTTTTTTATTTCAACATTTATTACCTCTATTTACAAAAAAAAATGATTTAAAAAATGAGAGAGAATAAAGAATTATAAATCTGACAATTAGATTTAAAAAAAACAATAGCGCGCTTCGATCAGACAATATCTAAATTAAATTATGTAGTGTAATAATAAAATAAAATAATGGGGTAAGCTAACATGCATGTACAAATAGGTATTATACTGCAGATTTTCAAAATTAATAGTTCCGGCATTGAACTCCGTATTTCGGCTTTTTACTTGCAACCACTTAATTAATGAACTCATAATAAAACACCTTATAAGTACGTTATTTGTCGTAATTTGATTTCCGACAAACATGACATGTGAAATCAATCGCTTTCTCCCGCTCGTCGCGAGTAAACTGAGCAATTTCTATAAAATTGCACCTTAGTAATGTCTTATTAGTTTTACCCATCATTCTTATTACAGAGTTTATCTTGTCATCAATAAGTCTACCAATCTAATATCCAGTCGGCATGTAGACATTTACTTAACAGTTGTCTTACAGCTTCCTACAGGTGTTAAAGAAAAAGCTATCTCATTCATTGTTATTGTCAATTTATCTTAAATCGTAATAAACTATCATCTGAAAAATTCTAATTAATATCTCATACTGTACGTAGTCAAATGCCTTAAATAAAACATACAATACACTCAAGGCTCGTGGTTTCTACCGAGCGTTAGTACCTACCTACTTTGAATACGTTCTTTAGACACTGTTCACCATCACAACGCTACGACATTACCTATGATGAATATTAATAATAATATGATGATGAATTTGGAATTGTCTGATAAGTCAAGAGCTATTGAACTCGAGTCACCCGTTTTGGAGCCGTCCTCTACCCGTATGGTATATTTTTAGTTTTTTACGGTTATCGTTTGTCGTGTTCATCGATCGTATTATTCTAATAAAACTTCTTGAAAGCAGTATATAGCGCCCGCACCAGCTGCCTAGTGCGTGTCAGACCAGGCGTAATGTAGAGTTACGTTTAATTACTCATTACCCTGTTAAGCCTAACTACCCGTGACTGTTTTCAATCAAAATTAATCATATATTACGTGCTACTGTTGCGATAAATTAATTTTTAAATCCCACTTTCAGACAGCGCAGGTATAGACGATTGATTCTAAAACTGCGCTTTAAATTACATTTGCCAAAAGGTTCTCTGAACCAAAATGTGGTCTTAGCAGACCTATAATCTTTTATTATATTTTTAAAAGATATATATCTAACAATGTATCACCTCACGAGGTATATGAAAAAAAATCATGTTCACCCAACCTATGGGAGTTCAGTAAAATATTTTTTTTTTAAGATTTTACTGTATTGTTTTTTCAGCGTAAGAAATATTAATACCAATACCAAGTGATGTTACAGCTTTTTAATCTTTAGGGTCTCAGAACTAGGTCCAAGAAAAACAGTCAGAATGATATTCGAGTGTTCTATAGAACTTTAAAAATGGTGTGCAAGGTCCATTAGACTTGCACGCTCACAACATTGTAATTGTACCTATATCAATATTGTCGTGAATGTACCGCGTAACCGTAACGCTACGGCGGCTGTAGTAACTACATAATAATCGATTATGCGTATTATTACATACTACATTCACGGCATGCATGCTGCTGTCGCCTGCAGTGTAAAACGATTCTGTAAACGATCGAGGTCAAACTGAAATGAGAACGTTACAGTACCGAAACTTATTTCTTAATAAATGAAATTAATTACAAAAGTTATTTCAATTGAAAGTATTGTTCGATAATCGGTTCAAATAACATTTATTATGAACTGATTTTTCTTATTATTAGTAATACAATTACTACTAATACTAGTAAATATTGTCGCGAGTATGTATTGTGTTGAATTGCAAAGAAATTAGTTTATGCTTATTATAAAATGTCAGCAAAAAATTTGGCATATTATGTGGAATATATAATACAGTATATTTTTTGCTTTGAGTCATATCCTATCTTACGAGTACCTATATTGACTGTTTTTGTTGGAAGTTAAATATTTCTTTTGTTGAAATAATTTTACGTTTATAAGTTATTCTAATTCCGCTCTATGAGAAAAAGTCTTCAGATAGCCTAACTTAATAAAAACCTTAGTAAAATGTTAAAATCATCTTGTGAATTGTCTTCTACCTATTTTCACATCACGTTCGTATAACAAACAACAGTAACAAAAAGTAATTCGTGCATTAATTTAATCACTGCACTCCATCCGGTCTCGCATGATGCTCATTTGTTTCATTCACAAACTTTCAGGCTTGTATAACACGGTTTCTGAGACGCGTGAGTTGCTAAACTGGTTTTAATTTATTCATCATCAGTTGAACAATGTTATGACCAGAAGCTAGCGCTCATTACACCAGATCTCGAAGAAAGCGTTCACAGAACCGTGTTATGTAAACTCTGCATAATAATTTTGGTCATAACGCATATAGAGAAACATTGTGTATAATGATAAGTATGCTTCGTCATACAGTAATAAGTAACCGGCTGGTAAACTTTAAACTGACCATACAGAAAATGTTCGGTAACGAAGCAAGCAATGATGTTGCATAAATACGTAAAAATTAAGGCATTTTGGCCTTTCCATCCATCTTAACACCCATCATAAAGTCGGTGAATACCTGTCTTAGTGTTCGATGATAAAAGTATTTTGAGTTATTAAGAAGCTTTGTTTTAAAAATTCTTTTACTTTGCTTATAAAATCGCCAAATATGTAATTAAAGGGCAGGTTCCACTTTCAATGGATAATGGATAAGCCGTTAGATTAATAGAACTTCACTTGACAATATTGACCCAGTCAGTTCAGGAGTGAGCTGCTTACACTATTGGTTGATGTTAACAACTGGCACTAGTTGTCGATTGTTGAACACAATACTCGTTATAACAGTTACTTTATGGCAGTAGGCAGTAGGTTGTTTGCAACACTTGCGATCGTTTAATCTAAATAACGTGTGCATAAACATATGTTATTAGAATGCCGTTATGTAACGTAGATATTTAAATGTGAATTGGTCCTTCGAGCTGGTTGTGGCGGCAATAAAATTTAATGGCCTAAATTTACGATAAATCATAATCATAATAGTAACACTTGAGCTGTATTACTTTGTAATAAGTCTTATTTAATGTACTAGGTACATGATATAAGATTTAGTAGTTAATTGTATACGGGTGTAATTAAAACAAATCGAAAAAATATATATACTTACTTACGTGTAATAAAATACGTAACTATTAGTTAAATAGACCACAAAAGAAGACATACCGATGTAGGTTAACTACATTGTAAACATAATTAGAAAAAAATCTTATTCATAAATGTTTCTAACACATCTAGCAATGTGTTTACTAATGTCTAGTCGGTTTAATGTCTCGGAACAATGCAATGGCGATGCTATCATCAGCTTTAATGTGTACAATGTAAAATCTCAGTTTTACGAGTTACTTCAAGATAAGTAGTTTTGAAACACGTTGGTGAATATTGCAACTAATTGGGGCTTAATAGTGAGTTATGTTGGTAAGTGATTATGATTTATAATTGGTGAAGTAGCGCCGATTTTAGGATGTATGATTGTTGATTATATCTACAGGATTTCATTTTAGAAATTAATCTGTATTTTCAGATTTTTTATTTATATTTCCGCTAGAAATACCAGCTTCTCGGCAAAGACAATTAATTAACAACAACATAATTGTATTAAAGTATTGCTGTAAAAACATAAAACGCTCATAATAGATATAATATACATACGGATATATCATAATTAAGAAGATTAAATTAATCCGGTTTCTATAAAATTTAATGTCCGACAAAATTTCAACTACTTATCAATTGCTTAAATACTTACAAATAGTTAATTTCCTTTTTCTGATTACCCATATTAGTTGATTAAGATAGTTTCTTAGTTCCGTTATTGGAGATTTCCTGCCACTAATTATATAAATTACATTACAAAGTTGAATACAAAACATTCATCTAGGAATGGTTTTCTAATTTCTGACGAAATCGATCTGTTGTTACATCATTGTTTGGTTTAACACCGATTGGATTTCAAACTGATTTATGATCATTATTTTGCCATGATTATATAATAAACGCTACATGTATTATACAAACACAGACACTAAACGATAGGCTCCCATCTAACTGGTGACTGCATCGATCTTCACACGGAACAACGAATAACACACACTTAAATATCGATGTCATGTGAACATTTGTTTTCTAGGTTTCATCTTGCATGTAAAATATTGTAGAAAAATTTGCACGTCATATATCTCAGTAGTTATGATTTTTTGCCTACACAAAATTGTGTTGAAAATGTGTAAATCAGTTTAATAAGCTAAGATTTTGTCCAATACATAAGTTTGCGGCGAAATTGTAAATCAATATTATTATAGTAAGAATATAATGTATTGGCACTCTGCACAAACATGTTAAAGACGCAATATATTAATCATTATAGCCGAAGCATACGGTTGTCCAAGTTTTCACACGAACCGCCCGATCTCTTACACAATCCTGGCGTGGAATATCAAATAAAACGCAAAGTTAACATCGTAGCTAGGTACTTCAGGAGCATATGATTATTATCTTAAATCTGTTTTTAGTTTTCTGTTAGTGGCTCAATGGCTTAATAACTAACAATAGAACGCTTATTGAGTAAAGTTTTTTCTCGATTAAATTAACTTTTTCTAAATCGTTTTAAATTCAAGTACTTAACTAACAAGGTATTAAGCGTCGTTTAACTGTACTTTAGTAATTAAAAAAATACATTTTCTAAACCTTAAAAATCATGACTAGAAAACCTTTAGGTATTGCAGATTTGAATCGACTAGCAGGAAAAATTATCTTCACCAGATATACTTATAATTCCGATGAATTCGAAACCACTCGTTTAATTCGTAACACTCGCAGCCGGCGCCTGCGTCGACCACATCAACCGACTCATAGTGTCGCAAAGTGTTGTGGTCTTCTTGTATTTCACCGCAATATGTTGTAGAAATGCAACCGACCACATGCCAGTGTAGCATTCCGGCGCGGTTCCCAAGAGTGCAATGCTTACTAGGTCGAAATAATATGTACCTACCTATATATAGTGTCGCAAGTATTGAAATTATTAGATGGTATCTACTTGATTATCAACTTATTTTAAAGTAGGTAATATCCAGCTTTCGACCGGTTTTCTTTTAAAATAGAATAACTTTGAGTTGTAATTAGCTCTACATACATACCTACCTATATAAACTACGTAACTCAATCGTAATTAAAGTTCTTAGCTTCGTTTTTCATTGTAACGTGACGGTGACCATATACCATATTTTATTATGTGCCAATAACAATTAGTGTAATTTTGCTATAAACATGTCTACATACTCTATCTGCATACGAATATATCTACATACAAATCGACCGTTTCTATTTACATGCCTACAAATGTTAAAATCATATATCATAGTTAATTTATACTCTTGTTATTATCACTCGTACATTCCCTGTAACGTATTAGATAATAAAGGCAAAAACATACGGATCAGCTGTCTTAAACTGGAGCAGTGTTTGAATTTATTACGCGGAGTAGAGTGTATGATATAAGTGTCTCTGCATAGCTGAGTTCTAGAGGATTATATTATGTCTTATAGCACTTTTATGTACATTATATTTGAATAAAGATGTTTCTACGCCTATGTAAAAAACAGTTATGTATGGGAACTATTTCAAACAAAAAGGAAATCACAACAATAAAATAAATTGCACCATAATTTCATTCTTTACCTGACCCTTCGTTAAATAAATATCAAATCCCTTAAGAAGTCGCCAAAAATCCCAAAAAAACTGAGCCACCCAAGCTATAAATAACGAGATCGTATGTAAATGTGAGCAAGATTTATCTTAAATGCAGATCTTAATGAAAACCTTTTTAACTTTTTGGGTCGTGTTCGCGTCAGTTGGCAGATCGTTAAACTCGCATGAATAAATTATCGTGTTGACCACAATGCTGGTGTCACCTCTGAGGTTTGAGGGCTTTGACCGAAAGGTATCAAATATAATAAGGGTCTAAGGGTAAACTTGTTTAATTATGTTCAAGATGTCGCCTAAAAAAAGGTTTGTGCAAATTTAGATTATGACAAAATTTAAAATGACGCATCGCGGTCAATTTGTTGAGTTCGCAAAACCCACCATTACTTTTATGTTCAGTTAAATTAGTTTTATTTTGGATTCAGGTAGTCATGTTTTTATTAATTACTAATGTAAATATTATCAATACTTTTTATGTATCTACGGTTGGATCGTATGTCTGTTTGTTCGTCACTTTTATGTAAATGCGTAAAATTATACCATGTTAAACTGGGTAACTTATTTCATGTTAACTAACATTAGTCTAGTTAAAGACTTAAGATTTCCCAAGTTGATCCTCCCTAAGTATATTTTCTCACAGGAGAATCTTATTTGATTTATTGTATCTGGCCCAGGTGTGCTGCATAATTCCTGGAGACATAAACGCGCAAGCGATTTGCTTGACATTACAGCATGTGTGTTGATGGACGTTTTTCTACTGATGTTATTACTATTAGAAAGCTAAAGCATAGTAATGATTACTTAGTGATCATGGGAAGGTCGTCTTCTCAATTGGAAAGCTACCGCACGCCGTATATTACAATATAACTCGTACTTAATTCTCATCCAGGAAGGAAGCCCCTCGGTAACGACGCCGACACGGTAATATTCACATAGTTCGAAAATCGTCAGTAATTGATGCTAAATTAGATTTAACGATTTCCGCGCGTCGATCGCGTGCAATCAACATTGCATAGTGTTACCGGAGTGTTGCGTGAAATGATATGCGATGCGCATGCAGTCGCATGAAAATGTAGTCCGCGTAATAATCACTCAAATTTCAATGTCATTGCCGGATTCGATAAGCTATCGACGCTCTTGTCCTCGGTTTTTTAATCGATATAAACTCAATTAAGGCCTTTTGACCATGAACAAATTAGAGCTATTTTAATTTAAAATGGTTCCTTAAGTATTTTAAGAGATTCACACGGTTTTTATTTAACAAAAATTCTGGTGTGTTAACTTAAATATCATCATGACGACGTATTCAATAGAAGGCTCTTTATTTTTCCAATTAATCACTCCTACTTAGTTTTAATGATTGTTGTCAGTTGTATAAAAAGGTTTGTATAAACCTTTGGACGCCATTTTTTTACTGGGAAAAGGAACATTATGTTCTACAATAGACTACTAAAAGTCTATAGCTATTAAGATGCGGTGTGTCTTTAGGTATACAAATTACGTATAAATTACAGGTATCGGTAGCATAACCTCATGCGGCTCAGTCGAGTAGAAAGGTCATCGATACGAACCTAAGTTTATACGTAGTTATAGTATACCGTAACGTTAATAAGTTGCGTAAGGAAACCAACACAATAAATCGCATTTAGACTCATGCATTCGCGCGCACGTGTGAATTAAATTCACAATGGTCGATCAATTGATCAATTGTTGGCCAATACACGTCCCCATTGACACCAGATTAACAGAACAACCGAGTTCAACTTGTCTGTATTGTTGTACTAGTTTAGTGTTAAAGGACAATATTGATATTATTCTTTGTACCTTGGTTAACTGTTAGGAATACTTAGTCACTTTCATTCGTATCATTTCACTAGCTTGGTACAAGTGAACAAGCTTTAAATTTTCCAGTTTTACTATTAAGTGTTGGGGTCTAAAGGTGATCAACTTTAAGCCTGAGAGTATCATACTCGTATTTAGTAATGTGGTTAACTACGTAACTGCTAGTAAGATGAGTAATGTTATAAACCAATACAATCAAAGGTTAAACTACCATTTACACAAAGGTTCAAAGTTATTTTAGAACCTTATGTTTTATAACTTAACTTGTTTTTTTTTATTGTTAATAAAACAATTGGATGCTTACTACGTTCATACGTAAGAGCGGAAAAAATCAGCTTGTATATTTTTGTGCATGTTTGTATACAGCCAAATCGGGACACTTAACCCCCTTGGTAGGTACCTAACGTAACTTTAGCAAAATTTTTTTTAACCTAAGTATTAAAATACATATTCATCAAGGTTCGTGGAACCTTGAACTCATGTTCAATCTCGGCACGAAGTTCACTAGCATCTAGCAACCTGTGAAACGCAATCACGCTCACAATCGAGTTGACAAACCGGCGCAGGCGCAGGCGCGGGACATATCAATCTAACAGCATCACGCGCTCATTGTTATGTGTCACAGCCACAAACGACTCTTTTGTCGCCCGCTGGTTGTACATCGGTAATGACGTGTCATGTCGCCATGGTGTTGAGCAACATCGGATTGAGTTGATATGCGTGTGCGCAGACTTGTCTGCTTCAATCGGCAATTATCTAACGAATACTGATGATTTATTGATAAGTCAAAGATCGAAAGCGTTGATTACATTGTTAATTAACTTAGATAATCGCTTACCTACCCACTTTTAACACGCCTCAAAACACTCCTTAAAACTTCAAGGATGAGACAAATATATTTAAAAATATATAAAATAATTATACCTAATTAGAATAACGCTGGAGCAACTCCTAAGCGAGGTATGCTATACGCCACCACGTTCAGGAATGTGACCTAACTAATTAATTTTACCATCACTACAACGAACCAGTAACCATGACATTAGTTTCAACTTTCGTCTGAAAACTGCGAAAGTGAGATGACTCATCACTCTCACCCAATTTCATCAAGCTAAAACGCAATCGCTGTTCCAGTATCCGTAAGGCAATTCATTAACTGTCTTAAAACCATTACATGCCCTAAAGGGGCAGCTGCGAGCCGGGCCGGCGGCGGTGGGCGCGCCGAGCTCTGCCGAATACCGATGTAGATCAGATCACATATCACAACATGTCTGAGGCACTGCATGTTTTATATATTGACATACGACACTGAATGTTATGCAATAATGTATTAAGAACATATGTTAAAGCGTTTTCCGTTTGACAGCTATTAGCGAAATAGGAATATTATTTTATTACTCTGTACAACATTTTTGATAGTTCAAGATTTTTTGTGAACATTCGTAAATGTGATGTTTTTTTTATTTAAATTAATTTAATGGTTGATAAGGTCAATAACAAAATCCTGCTCACTTTTGGCTTGAAGGCACGCATTACACGAATATTTTTTATAATAAATTATGAACTGTGCCATCGTAAATTCTCCCATGAAATGTTAAATTTTTGAAGTTCCATATAAAAGACATCAACGCGTTTCGTGTACATGTAGTTACACATGAAAAAAAACTTGCTTACATAAAGTGTTATAAATACTTAGTAATAATTAATACCCATTAGTTTATTTCCCAAATTAGCCATTTAATGCAATAAATTTAAATTGTCGCTATTACGCCTTTGATGTAATATTTCGATTAAAAATCAATCCCCGAGGGTTTGGTCGAACCAATGCCATAAATCGTCCCCGTGGTTACAAATATTTAATTATCACGAGAAGCTACGTAATAGCTATTAAGCGTAACCGTGTCAAAAGTAGGCATTTGAATGTTATTAAAACAGGATAGTAGCACTCGCTGACGCAATAGTCGCGGTGTGTAATGGGAGAGCCTACGTGTGGAGTCGTGTGTGGACTACACAAACGCACACACAGAAAGTTATGAAATAAACTAGTCTTCGCCCACGGGCTCTTTCTGTGATTTGCAATATGTATCACTAGGTACAAATGCATTGAATCATTACAAGTTTCTTGTAGTTCACAACCATATATTTCTCTTTCGTTTTAAATGTAAAACGAAGTCATAAAACATAACAGCGGTAGTTACTTTACATTACATTAAATTCGTCATAACATCCAATGTCTTCCTCTACAGTTAACCGAGAAAATCTTAGGCATAAAAGACCCAAATAGAAGAAAACTCGACGAAAGTATTAATCCTCGCATTCCGCGACACAAACTGGTTCAGTAGCTGCAATGACTATTGCAATAGGACTCTCATTTACATTCATCCATTTTAATGAGTTCTGGCATCCGATACATATCGGATCGCTGGTGGGACGAAATACTTTTAAGACAAGTACTAGTAAGTACCTACAGTTACTTATACATACATTGTAATGAGGCACCACGGGGGGACGTGGAGTGGATATACTTTATTTGCAACCTGCACTACTTGCCTACTGAAGTATAACCAGACTGAGAAATAACTATATTAATCTGTAATCTGAAACTACTCGTATTTCCAAGAACGTATCTTCTGTTGTATGCACGACAAAGGTCACGATGTTAGGCCATTGAAGTAATCTAATCTCAGGATTTTTTATGATTTTAAAAATGGTGTGTTCTTTACTATACTGTTCTTGTTTATTTTTTTAAATAAATCTTTTAAGGACCAGTTCTTTTCGATGACCTGACTTGTTCTGGACTGAAATTATTATTCCGGTTCATACTTAATACGGTGGATACTTAAGAATAAGTAACTTATTGAAATGCCACTGACATTCTTAATTGGTTCCAAAAATAACTGACCTCGTAGTTTACCACAATGACGTCACTCATTTTATTAAGACAAAGTCATAATACTACATTCCTGCAGCAAAACTGCTCAATCTAAATTCCCGAATCTGATAACAGTGGTCAATAACCAACCGATAAATGATTCCTTCTGTTTGTCGTATCAAACATGATACATCTTCCGATAATACCTAAGCATGGAAATATCGAATATAGTTAAGTTACGACTCTGTTATGTTATTAATAAAATAATTGGAGCACATTTCCTTCATAATTTCCTGATCGGAGGCGAGCGATGCCGAATGCGCGTCACATGATGCGGGAGGACGCGCGGACGTTGCGCAAGCGCAGCGTGGAAAGTGAAACCTCAGGAGATAATGTGGTACGAGCACGCGATCGCCGCGCCACCTCGCGCCGCCAGACGCATTCTGTTTGAACAACCCGACGTAATCTTATCAAACAGCTGACTCACTATGACCTACGGCAATAATTCTTACTTTTCAATCATCTGTGTGAAGTTGCGTAATTTTTTTATTATATTTGACATAAGAAGTCAATCTTGTATCGCAAGTGAAAATGTTAAATAACGTCATGTCAAAAGTGATTTTTTAATTAAGTTTTGTTTTGTAAGGTAAGAAATACAAAGTAAAGATGTCTTTAATCGCTGTTTTACCTACTTATTACAATAAACAGTAACATTACAAATTATGATGCTTTTTTCAGCATTAAAGAAATTTTCATAACGTTTTAGCAATGTACCAACTGTTAAAATAGTTATTCAGATCAAATTAAAATAAATAAGTAATATCAAAAACGTAGAAAATATTGCTCTATCAATCTGTTGTGTTACACTAAAGTGAATGAAATGGAAATAGCGCGTTTTTCAATATAACTACAAGTCAAATAAAAAGGTAAATTACAGAATGTTTTGTTTGTTTAGAAAAATCTCGTTTGGCGTTAGCAACTAAAATTAGTTCGTATTTCGTAGCGAATAAATACCAATCTAAAGGTCTATTGGAAAAAAATCTTGCTTCTATTTAGTAACGGTGGCAAGAAATAGCAGCGAATCTTTCAAGTAATCAAAGCGAGCAAATCAATGTTTCCCAAACTATAATTACTTGCAGCGAAAGATCTTGACCTCGCGTTGCATCATTTGACAATGAAGCAGGTGTCTCCAATCAGACGGTGTGGCGGATGGCTGAATCAAAACAAAGTGTAGCGGGTAGATGGTAGGTAGATACTAATACCAACCGGTCAAAGGCAAAAAGTTAATTTATCTGCGCTTTTTACTAATGCCAAGTAAGAGAGGCGTGGATGGAAATAGTATTTAAGTTTGCGGATTTTGAATCTACATTGTAACTGAGAAGACCCAAGAGTATGTAGCTATACTACTGACTTCTAGTCGTCAATGCCACACGTCATATTGATAGCACCGAAAGTTGCCGAGCTTCTTTGGGTACGAGTTGATCGGTATTAAACAAGAAATTAGTCACATTTCCTCTGACCTGTCAAATGCACTATAATCAACTTTCGATAGTTTGTTATATTCAGTTCTATTCAGAGCTCTTTTGTTAGATACTAATAGATAATGTTTTGTCCGACTTTTTAAGATGTCTGTTAAATAATAAAATCGCCATTAAAATTTAGCCTCCGTTACAAATCCATTGATGTTACAAAATTCTTGCCGACATAATATTTTATTATAGAATTGAAAATAATTGCGTTAAATAATACCGCATAAAATGACAATAATGAAAAAAACTATCGTTTAAAATGATTTAATATCAATAGCTCGAATTTACTCGACTACATTTTAAATTTATAACGTAAGGTTATAGAAACAATTTTTTTTATAAAAATCGGTTTTTATTCCCACCTAAGGTGACACATTTATTATTTTAAATTGAAATATATTCTATGAAAGTAAAATACGATAACAAAAAACTAGAATATCCATTTAGGTATGAATTACATAGGAGGGATTTAATGTAGTACTTTCTAATCAATTAAATTCCGAAAACAATTTATCAAAAAAACTTCTCTAATAAATTGAGACGAATACTACAGTCTCTGAATATATTCTAGTCTACGAAGTCGCGACAGCTTCCTATTTATATATTAATGCAAATAACAAGGTTAGGAAATGCAAAGGAAATGCGTAAGTAATTGCAAAAACCTTTCCAAATCTGGTGTTTACGTGCTTCGCTCGCCAACCTCGTCTCGGACCACCGCCTTCAACAACGGTCGGATCGAACGGAGAGAAATATTGAATACGCAAGATACCATTTCACGAGCCGATGATTCCGATGAAAAATTCGTAAGGCTCCGTCCGGTCGATTTTTATTTCAACAGTTAATTAGAAAATGGTAACTACCCGGATTAAATAACCGGCCAAAGAATAGAAGTCACTTTAGATATATTTTTTGGACATAAATAGTTCAGCAATCAGTTGTTACGGGTCATGACAATAAATTATTACGTTGGCAATAATTGTTGTATCGGTAAAATTAGTTGAGGTCTACTTGTAATAAGACACTTCATTAAATGGATGTGGTAGTGATGTAAGTTAATAATTATTTTTTATGAAGAACCGAAGGCATTTCATTTAGATTCTACAAGTAACTGTCGATAACAAAGATCCTTTTTATGACAGGTGAATAAATAACATTCATTTACGATCTTATGTCGCAAAATCTCCTTACAGTAGTAATATGTTGAAACCAAAAAATGTACAAAAAAAACGGTCGAATTGATAACCTCCTCCTTTTCTTTGAAGTCGGTTAAAAAAGTATCTTTTAATTGTATTCTAATCAATTGAAACGGATATTTGACCGTGATATCTACCTTTACCAGTAGTTCCAGTAAATTTTTGGCGTAATAATAACTAACTTAAAGGTAAACATTTTCGCCGCTAAATCTTGATCTAATGCCCACAACAGAACTAGTGATTCATGAAATCAACAACCTAGAACGTTAGCCGTACATTTTGAAAGCACATTCCTTTCCTATTAGAAATACTAATTTGTGTTACAGCCACGCTTTGGACGCGATTCAATACAATAGCTAAGTTAATAGGATTTTATCAAACATCAGTTCACATTACAATGCAATTTGCATTTATATACGATACTGCACAAATTAATAATGGATGAAATAATTTAAATATATTATCTCGGTACAAGTTATAGTTAAACAATTTGTGATACTGTTTAATATTGTATCTACTCGTATTGTTGTATTGTGCGAGATGTTTATTGTTAGTTGTTTTGTTAGTGCCATGACGGGGGGCGAGAACTTATAATTATCCAATCCACTGAAATATCTAATTTCAAGCTGAAATATCAACAATGATGTGTCCTTGTGTTGACATAATGCCTTCATCGAGAACAATAAAGTACGAAAGACAATTTAATTTCGTAAAATAACTATTTGCTATAAATAAAAGAGAAAAAGTTGAAATTTCATGGCCCGGTTTAGTAACCTATTTTTTTTTTGTTTTACGCGGGATATAATAAAGTTTAAGAAACAAATTATAACACCGGATATTTTTCCGTGGGTGATAAAAACGCTTGCAAAAATAAAGCAAGGGACACTTGATTATTTGTCAGTATTATTTTTATTAGAAATATTCAAGCGTAAATAAAACTGCAGTATGTGTTATCGTAACAAAAAATATATGTGTAACGCTTTGAGTTGAGCCGCGGGCACGATTGCGTAATTATATATTTTCACCGACCGGCTTCCTTAAATATTACAGCGTAAAAACAAACCGGTGTTACGTAATTTTACGCACCGTTACGTGCAAAGATCAGAAATCAGTACGAAATGACTTGTGGACATATTTTTCAGGGCATTATTCAACTATATTCGAAAGTCAAACCAAATAAGGCGTTCATCATTATCTTTGAATTTAGAAGGTACGTTGTTGTTGATGTTTGAATGAATCAACTTCGTTGTTTGATTTTGATTGTTGTGTGTTATCTTAAATACTTTTTGATTAACTTTCGTTTTGACCTAAAGTCGAAATTTTAAACAGTTATAAGTACTTATAGATAATGTTTATAATTATCTTAGGGCTAACCAAAAATGTAAATAATGTTAATTTGAGAGACTAGTATTTTGAATTTGGTTTCGATGAAGAAGTACTTAAGTCAAGTAAGTGTAAGATGAAACGTTTAAATATAGTATTGGTATCATTTAATATTACGGAATATAGGTATTTTAATTCTAGTACCAAGTACTACTCTGTGATTATAAGCAACTGTTCGCATTGTATTTCGCCGAAATACTTAATTGCATTATCGAGCGGGTAATCACGTAATTTATGTAACGGTTATGTCGGAATCGGGTGTAATTATTAACCTGTAGCAATAATTTAATTCCACGCACACTATTGAAACTGAAGAATTTGTGGACATAACGTTATAATGGATATACGAGTACTTATATAGGTAACCTTAAATAGTAGCGTATTCTGTACACTGTAAGAAAGAAACTTATTTCCTTTAGGCGGAGTACTTAATTACAGCAGTTTTTTGTCATTCTTTCCATCCTTTTTTGGCTTTTGCAAGGATTTTTTTTACGTAAGTTTTGAACTTAGATTAAATACATGCTTACATCGGCCTTACACATACAGTGAAGTAATCGGAAATAAAATAGGTATGTAGCTATTATTTAGACGTACCTACCTATACACAAGTGTTGGGCCTAATCAGGAAGCTAAGAATTTCTAACTCGTCGTATAGTGAGGTCGATAAACACTTGTTTGATAGGCAAAGTGGATGTTACGTTACAGCCGCGCAACCACAATATTGATAGAACTTATATACTCGGAAACTAAAAGGCAATTGAAATTACTACTTAGTTCAGTTTGATATCCGATTAAAATAAAAATAAAAAAATTATCTGTGAAGGGTGCAAAAAATAATCAATTGATCGTATTTGTTTACTCTGGCGACTCTACCCTGCCTAGATACGAAATGATAATAAGTAAAATTATTATTATTAGTTATTATGGTACATAATGTATCTGTAATTTTATCTATTACATTTATAGGTACGTAGAGATTACTTTGATAAGCATATTCAAAGACCGAGTAACGAGACTTGTAATTGCAGGCTTTTAACTGATATCAAGCATACGTAACAGATCCCTAGACCCAGAATGTAGCTAACAAGAGTAAACTGTTCGACCATTTACACAAGCAAGAGGAGATACTCTCCAAACCAGTTTCCCTGTCGTCAAATTAAATCGGTTGCAATGTACCGCATAAATTGTATTATGCAACTGACCACTGCATGTGCAGCGTCCATTTTGGAGAAATTGCTTATTAACGTGTTGCCCTTTAACGGTCTCGAATAGGTACAGCGAATGACTTAATCTAAAAGTTTCTGGATAAAGTCGGTCTGCGTAATGCAATTTTTCCGGACAAGATTATTGTGAAATAAAAAACCGGAAATTCTGTTTGTTTTTTACTTTAGGTGTAAGACTCTACTTAAGAATATTATAGCCAGAAGTACAAAACAGGCTCAGGGAGACATTTAATAGGCTGTTCATTATAATATTTTTTAAACCATGAAAAAAGTATGATTTACGTTACAAATTCCAAAATTACATTGGATCTAATGGTCTTCTATTACTCTTTTCAGGTGGAGCTTTTTAATAGCGGTACTGCTGGTGGGAGCGGTGTGTGCTGAGGAAGAAGATGACGTGCCTGACGCAGGAGTGGACGGCGAGGAAGAAGATGAAGTGGCGCTTGACCTGGAGGTGACTTATTCTCATAAACAATCAGAATTAGAAAAAAAGGTCCAAATATGTCAAGTCATGACAAGATAGGCATTTTTTCAAATGGTCACTCATGACTTAAAGCTTAAAGACCTCTGGTATAGGGGCATAAAATTATGACTAAAATTAATTATTTTTAATTGCTTAGTAACGAATTGTTTTTGTTATTTTGGACATTGCACACCGGGCATAAGGAGTTACCCGAGCCCGTAGTACAGTGATCGTATCGATTAATACGAATCGAAAGACAGGTTTGAGCGTATTGATCGTGAGTATTGTGCGATATACATACTTTATACTTTACAGTAGGTACTCGTATTATGAGCAGCGCAGCTTTCAGATCATCATACCGATACCACGTTTACTTTCCAACCTGTGTTCTCACTTGCACTGCAATCTGTAGACATGCTTACTTTATGTTAAGATCTCTAATGATCTCACGCAAAACAGTGTGAATCAGACGTAAATAAACAATTGGATAGTTAGTCTTAATTTCGACTATTAAGTATTGTTTTACCGGATTAAGTACAGATGAGGTGCGGTCGTGTAATATCGTGTTAAATCGAAACAAAAATAATATGAGTCTGATAGGTAGCTTAAAGAAGAAGTTTCAGTAAATTCGTTTCATGTATTTTATTTAATAAAATATCGATGTTTTCTGGGTTAACTAACCATTGCGACGTTTTGTCCTCATTAGAGTACACCTACTGAAGTGATCTCCAAATCAGTGTATAACGCAGCACCATATGCTTTGACTTTCTAATTAGTAATTGGGTAGTCAAATGGTGTTTAGTCTTGCTGTTTTGTGTTGTTGTGTTAAGTAACACGCTATGGAGTCTACTTTGTAAAAACTTTCAATAAGGACATTGCGTAAGATGAATGAGTCATCTAAATGTTTGTGAATGATATGAATTGTTTATAGAATCATAATATTTGACTAGGATTGCTATAGTGACCTTAAATCATTAATTGTCCTTTAATGAGCACGAGTCTCTCCTCATAATTGAGAAGGCCTTGATCATATACTACCTACTCCACGCTGCTCCAATATATGTGGAGGGTTTAGCGGCTAATTTAAGCGTAGGAATTTTTTATGCTGTCCAACAGCCTCAACATGGCTTAACGACTGTTACCTAACGATAACAATCGGGATTGACGTGTTAACGTTTACTATGTAGCTGGATAATACTATTGTTTATTTAATGTATGGAAATGCAAGTAATCTATTCGGTGTCCTTGAGATAGCGCCAACAGCTCAGTTGCTGCAGGCGTCGTCGTGTGTAGGTGGCTAGTAGCTACCTTATATTGTACCTATTGTTTAATGCTATCTTTGGAATTTGGGTGAACATAGAATTATTCTTGGTTGTGTTTTAAAATACTGTAGGAGAAGAGTTAATAAAATTAATACTCAATTATGAATTTTGCTACCTGTTTTTTCGTGTTTACTGTGTTACAATGATAGTGTAGCGTGGTACTAAGTTGTAAAGTTACATGTAGGTATAAACAAATTATAACAAATGGCGACACAGCTCGCATTCAACGAGTCAGGCTGTTATGAAGTCGTTTCAAGATTTCAATACGTACATTTCCTCCACTCTACTGCAATGTTTGTCCAAAGTTAGTCCAATTTCATCAGATTCCTATTAGTTATGCTCCATTGGCGTCAACGTCCGAGGTCCGGCGGAAGGCCGCCGAGAGAAAGTCGAAAGCAAACCATTCATTACTTTTTAATCGTCCTTTTTAGTCTATTTCCGAACGATATCATGAAAGTAGTCATACGATCTATTGATAGAGATCGAGATGTCAATTTAGATTTTTAGTGACGAACATTTGTAAAGAAATAAAAATATAAGGAAAACTATTTTATTTTGAAATGTAAGTTATCAGTAAAATAATAAGAATCATTTATTCCATCATAGGTAAAAATGTATATTAACCAACAATAAAAAAATAAATAAAAAACATATAGGTACAGCTACGATGGAAAGGGTAAAACTTTATAAAGAGGAAATATTAATTCGACGGATAAATAGGAACACCCCGAAAGAAGTACCGATTTCTCCATCAATATGAGCATGAACATGTACAAATCACGCATTCCACATCCTACAATGAATATTAAAAAAATCTACACGTACGAAGTATTTAATTTAGAATTAGGCGTAAGCTAATAAGATAAGCGAACTAGTTAGATAGGCAATTATTTCTAGTTCTATGATAACTACGCGACGCACGACTGCCCAAGTAACAAAAATATCAATAAAAACCAACTCACTAACCACGGTAAATACTTGGACAGTTAAAATTGTAACAACCTTACTATTGCAAACAATATGCAACAAATTTTCAACTTTCTGTCAATTTACATTGTTTTCGTGAGTGTAGTTGTATTGTAACCAATCTTAAAGCGTTTTTGTCTGTACCTATTTGTATAAACAATATTATTGTCATTTATATTAGTCAAAGAGAATAGATTTATTGTAAGTTTGTAGACTCTACTTGAATATCTATCTTCAACTTTTTGATATTCTATTACGATTAAAAATTATTTATCATTATAATTAACACAATTTATTACGAATGTGATTTGCCACAACATTCGGTTAGCTCAATAATTGTAGTCTCTAAAAAAGCAACCTATTATTTATTTGGTCTCCAGTAAGCTCTTTCCTTCTAAAGATATTGTTCTAAAAATCATGTAACGTACAGCATCGAAAAAAATACCTGAAACCTTATAGATATAATTCAGATAATAGCTTAAGTATTTACAAAACTTACTTCTATTCCCTTCAGGAGTCTCGCAATCTCAGGCCACGAGCGTACACTCCGGCCGCGTACTCCAACACGTTGCCGGCCGGGTTCCGCCCCACGCCGTCCCTGGCCGAGCTGGCCGGCTACCAGCAGAGGCCTCAACAGGAGCAGCAGCAGGAGTACCTGGTGCCTACTCGACAGGTCTACCTCGAAGAACAACGTCAGCCCGCAAGAGCTCCTCATAGGAAGGTAAGAGCTGTAGTATATTAAGAATGAGACTACATAGATTAAATTACATGCAAAGTGGCCATACAAGTAGAACCGAGGTATTGTAAGCCATCGAAAAATCGGCTGTACAACTTGACGATTCATCCTTAGATAAATGTTTTGCATAAAAATTAAACTATAATACTTTAAATAAATAACCAATCAAAGAAAATTTCTATACTTAGTTTCTATGAAACAATTTAATAGTGTGGTAAAAAATATCTGCAGTATTTTCATTCTCCGTCCGAAGACGTATATCGAAGTGACACAGGTCCAACGCATAATGTTTGTTAAAGTTGTTATAGCGATAAATAACGAATACCTATAATAATATTCCAGCAAGAGCAGAGACCAACGAAGTTGCAACAGCAGCAGTTGCAGGAGCAGCTGGAAGAGGAGGAGGAAGAGAAGGAGGAGCCCGACCGTCTATCACAGCTTCTGCAGCAGTCCAAGTTCGACTGCGTGAGCAAGCAGACCGGCTACTACGCGGACCAGGAGCTCAACTGCGAGGTGTTCCACTACTGCCAGGATAACGTCAAGCATTCTTGGATTTGTCCTGACGGATTTACCTTCCATCAGGTAAGATATTTTACTACAAACAAAAACTAACCAAAATCTGTAAGTACTACCAAATTGGAAGATTGTGAATGTATACGCTAGGTCATCAGATTAAATAAAGTGTTTGTAGCACTATATTTTTTATGCAAACTTTGATTTTTTTGCTAAGTGTATCTAGATAAGCTAAAAAGAATACGGGAGCACTTTATGGGACTTTATTAATAAAAAAACAGTGAAAATATTAAAAATTATAATACGATTTCTTTATTCTATTACAGGTTCACCTCATCTGCATGCCGCCCACTCATGATAGCATCTGTCAGAAGTCGGCGAAATACCACTTCGTGAACGATTATCTGTACAGACCAATCAATGAGGAGGAGGTGCAGAGGAAGCCCAATGTTTCCCTGAAGTACTCCGACCGGTATTATCCCGCTGAGGTGTACAGGGACGACAGATACGAGCAAGAAGAAGAGGAAGAAGTAAGTTCTGGTTCTGATATAATTTAAAACCAGATATCATCAGGACAGTTAAATGTATTCACCATTAAGTTTATTTGAAAATTTATCTCGTATAATGGCAAAAGTCCAATAAGGTCAAAAAGCTGGTGTTGCTGATGTCCATGATGCGATGTGGATCCCTTACACAGTTACCATCTGCTCGAGCCTTAATGCATGGAAAAAAATCCAATCATATTTTCTTCTACAGTGGTGCTAAGCTCTAATTTGTTTTCAGGAAGCCCCCCGCGCCCAGCCAGCTAAACTGCAGCAGCAAGCCCCCTCGAGGCCCCAAGTGTTCAGAACCGCAGAAGAGGTCAACATACCTCTAGTGCAGAGACGTCCACAACGTCCTTATGATGGATTTGATTTCTAATTTGCTTTAAACAAATTTATATACCCCTGTAACACTCATTCGGAATCACGTCTATAATTTCAATTGGATCTATATTGTTGTTCTCTTTTCCAAAGGTGCTCAATTTAAACCGTAACTTAGCAGCCGATTGAAAAACCGTTATGATCACACCGAACTTAGATTAAGTTTAATTAAACTTATTTATGTACTTTATAGTATTTGTTTGTTTAAGTTACAAATTAGTTATAAGCTAGTCTTTGTGGTTAAATAGTTAAGAAAATAAAAGATACAAAAACTTTTGACGGGCTTTTTATTTATGTTATTGTTCAAAAGGATCGTTACAAAGTTATAATTTTTTATGAGTATGTAATCATTCGAATTTCAAATCTTAATAGTCAATATTCTTTACTTCTATTACTGGCGACAGAAGAGTACTGAATTAAATATACTTCTTTTTCACTAGACTTGGATTCTTCACAATTTTTGCCATGTTTACTGGGTTTTTCACGATTTTTAACACACCGTCGAACCATTTCACTCATATATTTTCGAGTTTTATGTGATTGCCGAAAGCATTTGGTTCGCTCTGGTAAAGATTTAAAAGTATGATCAAGTTTTGTCAAAAATAATTTCTTTAGCTGGATAGATACATTTGATACTTTTTTCATTAGAGAAAGACCTTTATATGATCCATCTTTACTGACTTTGTGTTTAATTCCAGTTTTATTTGTAGTTTCTTTCCTATTATAATCATCAATACGAATTTCATTAATGTCATGTTCACAATTATTATTACAAATATTTTCTAGGTGATTTGATTTAATATCTTCAATATTTTTCTCATCATCTTGATTTTTCCTTTCAGAGTACGAGGTGTAAACTGACCTTGTTTCTTTGATTATAGGTAATTTTTTTGATTCATCTACACTAGCTTTATTTTGCATTTCAGTTGTAATAGAAGCTTCTTTACCATCATTATCATCAATTGTATTTTCATTATGTCTAGTTGCACAATTACAATTACAACAATTTTCTTTAAATTTGAATTTGAATTTTGAACAATTTTCTACCTGAATCAATTTAAAATCTTCAACATTTTCTTCATACTTTTCATTTTTTCTTTCAGAATACGTTTTGTGTATTGAATTTGTGTACATTTTGTCGCCAGATAATCTTACAGAATTATAAACGTTACCAACTGATGCGCTCATTTTTCTATAAAACTTACGTTTATCGGGTTTACTAATAAATGTAATATCATTTAGTACATGCGAAGTGTCCACTTTGTTTTCAATGGCGGGAGTTACGTGAAGACTTTGTTGCTGGCATTCTTTATTTATTGAAGGATCATTTGAAGTATTATGTGCTAGTGTTGAATCTTGGCTGGACTTTAACTTGCTTTCAGTAAGTAATACACACTCTAATTGAGATTTCGTAGTAGTGGTTTTAATATTAGATAACGATTGTCTATGTTTAGATTCGGATTTAACATCTTCGTCACGGATCTGAGAATTACTGTTATTCTGGGTAATTTCTTCCATTTCATTTAGCTTTGTTTGTTCACCATTTACAATTATATTACTATCATGAGTACAAATAAATGATTTTTTGGTTTCTATATTTTTTAAATGTTCCAAAAATGATTCATATAATGTTTCCTTAAAGTAGTGGCTGATTTTACTTTTTGAGGTAGCGAATCCGGTTTTGCTAAAATTTAGGCTGTCCTTATATAGCTTAATAATAATTTTACTTAGTTTTTCTTTATAATCTTCTATATTTTCTTTATTTTCATCTACATTTTGAGATGAATCTGCAATCTTTGTAGAACTATTATGTAACTTTGTTTCATCTAATACATTATTTGAATTAATTTTATTGACACTCAGATTTAAAATATCCACTTGACTCATTTCATCGTAAATTTTCACATCCTTTTGAACGTCTTTCATTTCGTTTATTTCTAAATTAGTTTTTTTACTTTTACTACTATCTATTTGCTTTTGAATTTCTTCTTGATTGTTTAGAGATTCCAGTGTTTTGGTCACTAGTTCTCTAATCAGCCTATCGCTTGTCTTTTCATTTTCTATTCCGGATTGTTTTTCTTTTTCTTCGTTTATACATGGATCACAAGTTAACTGATAATCTGTTTTACTAGGCATCTGAACTATCTCACTATGTACAGATATCTTTTGTGAAACTTCGGTTGTAGCTGACGATTTTTCTTTAAAACATTTATTAACATCTTTCTTGCTACTTTGCTCATTGTCAATATTATGAATTTTATTATTAGATGAAGTATTATTCTGCGTTTGAGGAACCTCTTGTTGAGTTTGGTTGATTGGAATTTTTTCGGGTACTTTTTTAGCTTTAATTGTAACTCCTTTGTAAGGAGTAGCAATCGAGATTGTTTCTGAGGATTTTCTGCTCGTAGACGCGTCTTCATATTGCGTGTTGCTGTAAAGGAGTTACGTTAAATTACATGAGTAAATTGTGCTAAGATAAACGCCCAGCGTGTCTTAGGTTGGCGATTTATGTTAATTTTTAGTAGTCACTTAGAGTTAAGTAACTATGCTACACAGTCAGTAGGGGAATGGGTGATCGCTGTTGGCAATAATTTCATGAACCCTTCAGTGCTTTGGAGCGAATGTTAAGGCTTCATCCCCGTATGCTTTAGACAAGAGTTGTTTTTTACGTCGACATTTGTCTGGCCACTCATCTTCTACTTTCTTTTCTCTAATGCGTCATTTGTCATTTGAACCGAAATCATTTAAGCTTTTGTAAAAATGTGAAACAATATTACTTACACATTTGTGTCTGGTATATCTGTCTCTGCACAGAAAAAAAAAATATGTATATACAAACATATATTGTATATTATGTAGATAACATAAGTCATTGACTACTTTCATGTAATCATTTGTAATTATGTCGTTAGTATAATTATGGAAATAATATTTACCTGTCATAGAAGAATAGATACTTCGTTTAATTGACGAAAGATGTTTTTTTAGCCTGTGCAATAATAAAAAAAATTAAGTCTCACATTCCCTATAGCACAATACATAATTTAACGTTATTAAATGTCAATAAAACCCTTACTCTTTCAGATTAATAACGTCTTTCCAGCTCAGCAGGTTTTGCAGCCGACACGGATGGTCTGCTTCACAATATGAATTGTCGCTATCGCTGAAAGGAACGAACTTAAATCGATAAACTTATAAATGACCTGTATTCCTGTCTGTGGGAATAGGTGTCCCTAACTAAAGTTCACACGTAGAAGCTTTCGTAGTATCATAGAAAAAAGAATAAGTATAATATAAAATAATAATTTGACTCACCAGTTGTACGACGTAATTTGCAGCTCCGTTCCCTCGAGGTCTCTGACGACGGTGTCCTGGCGCATCGCGAACACGACGCGGGCAAAGTTACCGATTATAAACTGACCGGCTGGACCGACCCTCGTCTGTGTCGACACTGGAAATTGACAATACTTATAGGTAGGTAGGTATCATAAACTCTATAATGAAACTAAATTTTATAATAATGAGAACGGTGAAGTTAGTAGTTAGGTACTAATGAACTAGTAAGGGTGCGTTCAAGTATTGCGTAACGCAATTATTAAAGATTTTTGATACTTCCTTTCCCCCTCTGTAAACGTTTTTCGCAACCCCTCCCCCCTCTAACCTAACCTTTTACCTAAAAACGTTGCCATTGTGCTGACTTAGGAGAATTATACGCCCCAGATTCAATGTTATGTAGCACGTTATTCCCTCCCCCCTCCCTCCTATTTAACGCATCATATCATTTTACACGACCCCCCTTCCCCATATTGCGTTACGTAACACTTGAATGCCTTCCAAGATTTTTTAATAGTAATAATGTTACATTATCTTTCATAGGCATGTGTATATTCATCATCAAAACAATAAAAAAATTATTATTTAATAAGAACCTATTCCGTTATAGAATACCTACTACCTGTACTGGAGTCTTCGCAAATACTGCTTTCTTCGTCATCATCCTGTAATATCCAATATTAATCATATTTCAAATATTTAAATCTATATCTATATTAATAATACAAAGCTGAAGTTTGTTTGTTTGTTTGTTTGAACGCACTAATCTCAGGAACTACTGGATCGATTCAAAAAATTCTTTTAGTATAAGATAGTCCATTTATCGAGGAAGGTTATAGGGTATGTAACATCAGGCTAAGATGAATAGGCGAGGAGCAGCAATAAAAATATTGCGAAAACAGGAAAATTAAGTGGGCCAGTGGGCCAAACAAAATGTTGACTGTTGGTTTAAAGAAAGATTCAGAGTTGTATAGTAAAAGTTAAACCTACTGTATATTCCGCTTTTCGCGTTTCACTTTTCGTTGACCATAATATTTGCTTATCTTGAAGATACCTGTAAAATTGTATTTTTTGTCATTCTAAGCAGTTGACTAAGTTTTTTTTATTTCTTAACTTTATTGTAAAAACCCGGACCATTTTGAGACAATCATTTTCCAAGCAGCTTTTGCGGATATTTAAGCATATTTGATTTGATATTGAAGTGACGAAATCGCTTAAACATTACTGAAAAAGTGTGAAATGTGAATAACATGAAAATGTTATTCCTTTACAAGGTTTACGTAAAACTGCATACCTACATAGGACAAGTTACAAATGGCCTGTAGTGTATTTCACTACCTCGTTTAGTAAAACTATTAATTAGTGATCGTGGGGGTCACTGACCTGGGATTCGGAAGATTTCCCGGCCCGTAGTACCTGATACACCGCGACGTACAAAACTCGGCACCTCTTACACTCACTGCAAAATAACATGAAATTGGCATCTATTTTAAAAACCTAACTTTTGAAAATCTCAGAAAGTAGGTATTTGTTATTAGTATCTATCTACAAATGATTCCTGTTCAAATTCAACCTATACCATCAACTTTTAGAGCAATATCAGTTTAGATTAATGGCAGCTCTCAAAGAAAGCTGTTAAATTTCAGTAATAAAAAGTCTAAAATATACATGGCCTTAAAAAGTTTTATTAACAGACGGTTACGTAATAACGTAGGACTAGAATAGGTATTGAAATAGTAACTAACGGATGTCATTCGATGCCAAATCCTTATAAATAACAGATTCGGCTCCGACCACGATGGCCAGTCTCTGCATGAAGTTCCGTGCGGGGGGCGGAGCTCGCTTCTTGAACAGCTGCATGACCTTGCGGCGCCACGCCGATTTGTAGTACTTTTGCCCTGATCAAATAAAACCGGAAGTAATAAACATTTATAGTGCTTCATATCTTTGCCTAAACAACAATAAATTATTATTATTAGGTATTTCAAAATGTGCAAGTCATTGTGTGTATCTGAAAACCCATGTAAATCTTGAGCCTTGCAACGGTAGGTAGCCGAGAAAACAATACGTGACGTGACGTCAACATCTTTTTAATCAATACGCTTATGTGTACGTTGTAGGGATAGTTTACTTAGAGAAAAATAATCTGTACAAAATAACAGTTAAATTATGTAGGACACAGTCTAACTAAGGTGTAAAGTTACATGGAGTAGTACCGCGAGGAATCTTTCTCTGTGGTAACAAAACACCGCCCTTGCACGTGCAGTCCTTATCTGGACACATACACTTCGTGATCTTGGGATCTGTCCATTCTAGGTAATGAACGGTACCCGTCTGAGGCTCCTATTAAAATTGATTTGCTTTATAAAATACGAAGAAGAAAAAAGAAAGAAACATACTCGTACCTAAATACGTTCAGTTCAAACAATTACGCTCCTTTTAACGCAGTAGGGAAAACCTTACCGGAGTTTTATAGGATTTTGCTTCACTAATCCATCTATATTTTGCAGACTCTTTCAACCTTTTCAATACTTCTTCGGTGGTAAGTTCTTTCCTTGGTAAAGGTTTACCGATTACTTTTTCGTACTGATCGGCAAACCAATCCTTGCCATTCTGCGGCCCTAATGCTGTACCGCTTCTTGTCATTTTGTACATTTTTCTTCATTTTTTTAAGAAATAGTTTGTCGTTTGTAGACTAGGCGGTAAGTTATAAGGATTTTTAGAAAATTAAATTTTTTTCATTGTTTCCACTCTATAAAACTTGTTACCTGAAATCATTGAAACCCAAGTCTACTTAGTGAATTCTTAGAATTTTATCAAGAAAAATACAAACCATTATGTCAAGTAAGTAATAAAATCATTATACTTTTAGTTGAATGTGTTTAAAATTCCAATCTCCCGCCGTCTTCGTTGTATAGCTGGATTCTTGATGTCAACGTCAACATGACAGTGGTAAAGCAATTTTATTTTATTCTTTGATCTATACAAAATTGTCCATTACACAAATAATTAAACAAATTCTTCAAATCTTTTAATTCACAATTATAATGCTGCATTTAACACAACATATAACTTTTTGTTTTATTTTATTGTATTGTATTTCTAGAGTAGATATTTAAATTAAATAATAAGAAAAATGATCATATCGTCGATGGCAAACAGCCAGTAATCTTTCTATAATGTCTGTGGTCAGTGATAATTCCTTTTGTCACCTTGTCACTCTTGTCAGTAAGGGAATGTCATTGTCATTTTTCAGTTTGATTGAAGTTCAAAACAATAACATCAACAACAACAACATCGACAATAAATAAAAAATAACCTTCAAAACTTTAACTATTTAGTTAAATAAATTGAAAAAGGTATATTAAATAGATAGTACGTCCTTTTGAAAATTATGTAATTTAAAAGTGGAGTGAAGTTTATGATCAATTTATAAGTGTTAACCTGGAATAATTATTATCACAAGAAAATGAACGCGACAGAATACAAGAAATACCATGAATCTTTTATGGAGAATAACCACGGGTCATCGCTAGTGAATACATTTGTGTGCATATTTTATACCGTACAGTGCTCACTTAAAATTTCTATAACGCGCCAATATCAATCAGAGTTCAAACAGTACATGTATGAGTATGTTTTAATTATATTACCACTTATTCTTGTCCATACGGTGGCATACAATGCGATTGAATTACTTGTTTTTATAGATACCTTTTATCTAATGTATCAACTATTAAAGAATTTGAATAAACCACTAGTGAACAAATTTCTTCAGTGTAAAAACACCTTTAGATCTAAGCATATCCTATCAGTATCTTGCTTAAGGGGATTGACATATTTAATAACAGTTTTTAGTATATTGGCTGTGGATTTTAAACAATTCCCAAGGTTTTTAGCTAAGACAGAAAGGTTTGGGTACAGCCTTATGGACACTGGTGTTGGCCTATTTGTTTTGATGAGTGGTCTTGTTCACAGAGACATATCTAAGGAGAACTACAGAGTTGTCATTGTAAAAAACTTTAAGTTTATAACAATTTTAATAACCCTTGGTATTGCAAGATTTGTCTCAATAAAGCAATTGGATTACCAGGAGCATGTAACCGAGTATGGTGTTCATTGGAATTTCTTTTTCACTTTAGCTATTTGCAAGTTAATATCAACCATTGCATTGTTTTTCTTTCCCAGACCATTAGCTTTAAGCATTTTTACTGTAATACTTCATGAGTTCCTACTAGCCTATGGTTTACAGAAATGGGTGTTTAGTGACACACCAAGAGTCACATTTATTAATGCAAATAGGGAAGGTATTGCTTCAAGTCTTGGTTATGTGTCATTGTATTTGTTTGCTGTGTATTTAAAAAGAAAACTTAGTGATAAATATGTGTTTAGATACCATTTATTAATAAAACTAATTTGGGTGTCAGTATCATTATTAATATTATCTTATATTGTAAATCTTGCTAGTCCTACATCTAGGACATTAGCTAATGCTGGCTACAGTTTATATTTAGCATTTATATTGACTAGTATAATAACAGTGATGTACATTTTAGAAGTATTATCCCAAGATAAAGAAACCAATGTTAAGTTTGAAGTGCCATTAATTTTAAGTAATATTAACAAGAATGGTTTACTGTATTTCTTAGTTAGTAATTTAACAACTGGTGCTATTAATATGTTGATGCAAACCCTATTAGTTCCTGCTGTTGGTACATTTGTCATACTTAACATATACATGATATTTACGCTAACTATAATTGTATATCTAAATAAAAGAGGCATATCAATATAAAAATAACTTTGTTTATTTTAAATAATCATGTGATTTGTCACTAACAAAATAAGTTCACTGCTGTTTGTCGATTACATTTCAATAAATATACCATTTAAAATAAAAATTATTGTATTGACTTTAATGAACTTTTTACATTATCAGTTAAGACTTAGAAACACAAGTATCTTTGGCAAAATATATAGCAAATTACATGAACACATGTCATAATTGATAACCGTTGCATCAATAGAATAAAATGAATTAAGTACCAAATCACCATAAAGTTTTTAGAGCCAATTGAAGCTAACTTATACAAAAAATATAAGGCTTATTTTCTATTTAAATACATTTTAGTCCTGTAATTGATACAACAACCACTTTGTGGTTGTTATAAGTTTTTTTTTACATTTCAAAACAATTCCATCAAACAGTTCCGCTGACCAGGAATACAACTGGGTGGAAATAACGGCATAAAATACATAGACTGGGTACCTGTTACAGTTAAAATATCAAGTGTGCAAATATTAACCACTAAACATATTATGTTATTTTTATTTATAATATCTCTTAATATATGTTTTAGGTACAAATGGATTTTCTTCTCACTTACTCAAAATCAGACAACTCAATGTTGTCATGTAAATTGGGTTGTTATTATAATTATGTATGAGAATAGTCAATTGTTGATTTATAAAAAGTACAGGAGAAAATGAAGTAATTATTTTTTTCTGTATAATATTTTAAACAATACATATTTTTTTATTGTTCCAATATAATACTGATTGTATGGGAATGTTTTGTAAGGATACACAAGGAATAGTTTACTTAATATAGGTAACTAAGTATCTACTAAATTAAAGCTGGTTTCTAATTTATTAGAGATCAAGAACTTTAGAGAGTGAATATTTTCATTACAATGTTCGTTTTTGTACTATTTGTTAGTGATTATCGAATTATTGCTTTACACATTTACAAAAGAAAGTCTCACCATAAAATGTATTGTTATAAAAAAATACATTGGCAGTTGACACTACTACAATACAAAATATTTCCCTCAAAAACGCTACAGTATAAATTGTATAGTAAAATAATATTATTATTATTTCATTTCTTATAAAATTACTAAAATAGTGTGAAACATACGTAAAATAATTAGTAATCAGTTACAAAGTTATTATTTTGAAGCGGTTAATTATAAATTGATCACTTTTTTATGTTATTATTAACTGTTTACTTATGTAATAAAACTAATCAAAACATACCTATATCTTGTATATATGCAATCTTCTATATATTGTTTCTTTGTGGATATAATAGCAACATTAAATAAATAGGGTTTAATGTTAAATTTGTTTCAGTAAGTGTATGCTATCTTCTCGTTTGTCAAAATGCAAAGGCTTTTTACAAATAGACAAGACATATCTTATACAACTGACCAATATATAGGCAGTGAGGATAATCCCAATTAACAGATATGTAATGAGGTGGGGAAACCTTTGTGGGGACCAGAACACAGTGTATCTCATATTCTGATTGTGGTTTTCTGCAATAAACAACATTTGGATTTAAAATAAACATTTTAGTATTAACACTACTACAATTTTATGTCTAGAAAAATATTATATCAACTGTAATGGAATAAAAAAAAATTTACAACTTCAAAATAAACATCTGCGAAAGTTGTTCATGGAATAAACATAGCTACAGTCCTGTAAAAACATTTCTCTTTATTTTAATTTGATACATCCAGAGTAACTTACCTATGATAGCAGCACCATAACCAATTTTACTAGTGCCCATTCTGTAGGAACAAGTTGGAACATATATTTCATACAACCACTCTTCATTATTAGGAGCCAAATTCAACACTGGATCTTTATATTGTAGAGGGTAAGTTTCTTTATGAGACAAGAAGTCCTTAGACTGCTTAACATATTTTGATTCATGGCTGTGAGCGCAAAAGTATATGTTTGGATGAATTGCAGCATTCACCTGAACAAATGCATTATTTTACACAACATGCAGGTTAATTTGAATCATTACAAGGAAAGCACCATTTGAAGAAAGGTGCTTAACAAGAGCATGCTCTCTGGCATGCTGAAAATATGCATGTGACACAATTTTCACATTTGCTAGCAATAATAATTTGTCCAAAAATCAGTTTCCACATTCGCAGCAATGTTATTTACATGCTACTAGAATAGCAAAAGCTCAATTTGGTAATGAACATGTGTCAGCCGCATTAAAATATTTGGATTCAGTCAGCTTCATTTTATGATCATAGTAACATCCTGATACATAGCAATGTAGATCAATAACTCACCTGTTTACCAAAAATTGACTTTGTGAGGATAGGATAATGTGACACAACTATTTTATATTTGACATTATCTGGCTTCTGGGCTTCTTCAGGGTAAGAGTGGGTGATGGCATTCACTTTGTAGAAGGTTATGTTTTTATATGTTATGATTTGTGGTTGTTTGAATGTTCTATCAAATTCAGCTATTTTGTCCTTATAGATTGGCTCGTTTTCACCCCCTATATCATTGTCACCTGGTAACCATACTTGCTGTAAGAATTGCAATAATATCAAATTAACAACTGGATTATCATTGTCTCCATAAAATTATTTTTTTGTGAATACAATTAAGATTCATCCTGTTTTTTTTTTTCATATCTAAATACCACCTGTGCCATCTATTATTATTAAAAAAAATCCTTACCATTACTGGATAATTTACTTCAAAAATGTTCATCAATCGTTTTACATAGGCATGAAACTGTTCCATGGTTGAGATAGATCCTTCATCCATAAGATCACCAAGGAAGACCATAACATCAGGCTTGAAGTGCCTCTGAACTACTGAAAATGTGGACTTCAAGTATCTGAAAAACAAATTGTCATAATCTTGCATTACACTTTTTTTAAACTTAATTTGTGTAATCTTTTTCCATATTTAAATATTTTTTTACTTACTACCTATCAAACATAATTTTACAGCTACAAATTAAATTGTGGAACTCACCTATCGCTATCCCAATTATATATATAATTTAAAGGAGGTGGTGCAGCAAAATCTCCTTGTATTTGTGGATCTGCTATGAACAACACTTTAGTACACCCATTGTTATCAACCGAACACTCCAAATTCCGCTCCAGATCATTCCAAAATAAAGGCTGGCTTTTGTAAACTAACCACTCACAATACAGTGCGA
>LGAG01000176.1:91423-113371 GCA_001278395.1 Lerema accius
TGATCTGTGTTTTCGAATGGAATACAATCAGTCCATACCTTGTTTGTGAATCAGTCATAATGGCGCATCACTATTTCTACAGATAAAAAGTACTTTTGAAAAACTAAGTGAACGCTTCTGGACTTATTAATCTATGTATTTACGTTTTTTTGAACGTTACTATTGCGGCAGTTTGACAGGTTAGCCCGACGAGCCTCTTTTAGCTTTGCGAGTAGCGTATTTTAATTTTAATTTGTGTTAACTTTTCAATTAGGGGAACTATAAAAATGTATTTAGTAATTTCAGTAGTGTAATTGGTCTCGTAGTTAGTTCCTAAGTGCACATAAAGTGTTACATAAACTGTAGAACTTTAATCATTTCGGCAATCCTTATGCATATAACTACACGGATCGCGATACGTCAGTGAATGAATGTTGGCTGTAAGATAATGGATGTGGATGCTCCAAACACATTGAAAAGGTGCAGTAGCGCACCTCTGATCAACGAGGGTGCTGCCACGGCGGCTACATCGCCGACGACGAACACGACACCGAGGTAATGTTGCTATTAGCCTCCTCACCTCCCGCTGCACGGGCCTCCTCTCGGCTGTCGCTAAGCCGCCTGCCTATTTTTGACAGCTGCTGAGGTAGACGGTGGGTGCCTTGCGTCTATTTATTAATATGACCACGTATTGCACAGTATGCATGTATCGATGTCGGTAATTGGCCCAATAATCATATATTTTGTTGTATAGTACAATTATTATCGACGATGCGCAACACTTCTTACAAACGACTGCTTCTTAAAAAATTATAGTGTAATTGCATTGCAAAATTTCAGAAAATAACAATTTCATTTATGTCAGATGTATAGATAAACCATAATTTGTTTTACAAACACCTGTATAGCAGTATTGATAGAAACAACACAATAATTATAGTTGCTTCTTGTTAGTGCATTGTATCTCTATTAGAAGCCATCAATTTGTCTATAAAAACAATAATTAATCTAGAGAATGATAAGCCAGGAAAAATGTATTTGTGAGTATCTATTTTTAGAATTTTTGTACAGGGCTCTATACAAATTTTATGAGCTATTGTTTTAGTACTTATAGTTAATGACTTCAAACTTTTTTAAGTTTGTCTGGTGTACTCATAGTAGGAGCTACAATCTGTATGGTATGATTCTGACTTGATATGATTGGTTTATTGCTGGGATGACATCCCAGATGGTCTGAGGTCTTCAATCTTACCCTTACTAGGCGTTTGATGGAGGTATTTCCTCTTCAGGAGGTGTGCCAGAATAATTTTAAACTCTGACAGTGGTATCCTGTATTGTCATACACAAATGTTTATGGTGAATTGTTGAATGTTAATACTTACTACTAGCAATTGCCTGAGGTTCCGCCTGCATATGTTTGCTGTTTTCACAATATTTTTTATTGCTGCTCCTCTCCTATTTATCTTAGTGTGATGTTATATAGCTTATATTTGTCTTCAATAAATGGATTAACTTACACTAAAGAATTTTTCAAATCGGTCCAGTAGTTCCTGAGATTAGTCTATTTAAACAAACAAACAAACTCTTCAGCTTTATATTATTACTATAGGTAGGGCCATTTAATATTGTAGGCTGTATACTTCTTACTATTTAAGAAATAAATGTATGGGTGTTTATTATGTTCCTATGATCTTATGATAATCCTTCATTGATATAAATTTTCTTAGATTGAAAAGTATTCCCATAGCTAGCATACTACATTAATTGTGTGACTATACTTTGTTTAGTTAACAAAAAAATTGTAATAATTTATCCTTTTATCAGATAATTGTTTTGAAGTGAGAATGAATCAAGTGCAGTGTTTTCTAATACCTGATTTTCGCTATAACAAATATGACAGTTACAACCTTTTACCATAAATAGATTTATAACAACAGCATCACATGCTTATAAACTGAACACACTTGTTATTTCAATAAACACTTGTTGATAGTTCCAACAGCCATTCATGTTATTGTTGTCAATTATTAAATGGTATTGGAGATGTACCATATTAGTAGTAAAATATTGATCCCATTCTCATTCCTGACAATATTGTTGTATTGTATTGTATTTATACAGTTAGTAAAAAAAATGTATGTGGCTCTATGACAATGGAGGTTGGATCTGTTACGCTTAAATTCGAATGTTCTGATGGACTTGGCCCTATTAACCTTCACAGCTTCACATGGACAGAAACATTTTATTTGGTTAATCATAAGACAATATAACGATACAATATGCTGTATTGTGTACATGAATGCTGATTTTTCCATCAGCTAATCCAATCAATTCCAAAAGGCAAGGAATAAAGTACTAATGCTGCATTCTCATTCAGTGTATTGCAACAATATTTATTGATATAACACTCTGTAGTCCAGTTAATAAAGTAATTGTGGACCTCCTAGGCCTATAGATTTCTTTAGAAACTTGTTAGGAAAAATTGCAACTTGTAGGTCCTGATTGATAGGAAGTGACCCGGAGTGTTGAGATAAATTCCCCCATGTTCAGTTTATGCTATCCTACTAATATTATAAATGTGAAAGTTTGTAAAGATGTTTGGATATTTGGATATTTGGATGTTTGGATGTTTGTCCCTCCTTCACGGTCTAACCGTTGAACGGATTAAGCTGAAACTTGGTACACAGATAGGTTGCATCCAGGAATAGGACATAGGATACATTTTATCCCGATTATAGGTTCCCTTGGGACGAAATCAATATTTTGTTTATCGACTTTTCCGCGGGCGGAGCCGCGGGCATCGTCTAGTTATCTCGTAAACTGTACAGGCAAGTAAGCTGATAAAGATGAAATTGTTTCCAGAAGTACGTTCTTCGGCATGTTTACGAACAATTTGCCGCGCACTCGGAGCAACAGTATGAGCTGCAGCCCCATCAACCAGTCCGCGCCTATCAGCGTCGCTGTAAGTGTTTTTATAAGAATTTATTGATAAATAAGCAAATATCACCTATTAAGTAGGGCTGCATGCATCTGGGTTTCCCAGAGTTGTCGTAGTTTAAGGTTGATCGTTCGGGAATTCGAAAATTCGTCCGAGAAGAATCTTTGGTATCCAGGGATTGTAGTTCACTTGAAATAATAGAATAACCAAAACAAGAGCTTATCCTTTTGTTTACATTGAATAAGTTAGTGCTTGACTGTGATCCCTTCTGATGAGAAGTGGCGATTTAAGAAGTACCTATGGTAAGAACGCACTAACTTAAGAAGGGCCTATTCACATTGGACTTAAGAACAAGGACTACAAGTAAAAGACTGCTATTAAACATTTATTTTTGCCGGCAATATTACCTGATATGTAGCATTAAATGATTTGCGAAGTATGCAAGTACTTACAGAAGACTTCTTTATGATTAGAAATATTTGTGATAAACAAATAACTTTCGCAAAAACATTTCATTATCAATAGATAGACACATCGCAGTTCGCTTGCACGCGGCAGATTATTGCTATATTTTTATTGCTTTTGTTATTTTATTATCTCTTTAGTTAGCTAATACTGTTTTTGGACCCTTTGTTCTGATTTGAATTTGTTACTTCGTAGTGGTGTATTGGTTACTTCATTTAGGTATACATCCCTTAGGTACTTTTATATCAATGATTATATGTTGGTAAACGACTACGTTTTTCACGGTAAATTTTGATGAACTTGATTATTGCAAGCACATACTTATTAGTTAGGCTCTAAGTATTTAAAATTTAAAGGAATATGCAATGACATATAGTATAATCATATCAGGACATGCCATGTGATAATGATAAAAACCTACGTGACTGTGATTATGAATTTAGCTGCACATTTTCCCGACCACTATAAAATGTTACAGTTTCAATTAATTTGACCTTTACTTCAAGTGCTTTAACTAATTAGCTTGACTTTAGTTAGAAGATTATGTAGTTAACTTAATTAACATCTTAATTTTAACTGACGTAAGTATGTACACCATACACTTATCAGAAAATGATTATCACTCACAGTGATAATAATGATGAGTCTGACAGTGACCACTTACGACTAAATTTTATTTTCTTTCTTTCTTTCTTAATATGTGATATGTATTACAGAACTCGTGTCGCGGGCGACTGACGCCGCGCGTGAACCAGCTGCGCGCCGAGGAGTGCGAGGCGGTGAGCAACACGCGCGAGGTGGCGCACGAGCGGGAGGTGCACACCGCCATGCAGATGGGCCAGTCCTACGAGGACCTCTCCATCTTCGCCAACTCGCCCACCAGGATACCCAGGTCGCTGGTATCATTGACTACGTTTGACATTGCCTCTCTATACTATAATATGCAATACTGATCCTACTGTCTAATGTCGTCGAAGATAATTTTTGAAAGAAAATCATTGAGTTAATAAATTCTCGCTACTTAGGGAATGCGAATACGATAAATACAAATGCGGGTTGGTGGTACCTCGCGCGTTTAAAGACGTCATTATGTAATCGTTCCAAACTTAAATACGAATGTTCAATTGCAGGTTTTCCCCGGTGGTGTCGCCGTCGCCGACACGCAAGTTTACGATGCGACGCAGCCTGTCGCCCATCGCACTGCGGGCGTCCAGCTTCAGCCCCGTGAGCCGAACGGGCGCGCTGGCGGCCAAGCGGCGCTGGGACGAGCCCGACTCGCCCGTCTGCAAGCGGATGTGCCCCGACCGGCTGACGCCCACGCCGTCCACGCCGGGCACCCCCGGCACGCCGGGCACGCCGCCCACGCCCGACTCGGACTCGCTGGAGTGCACGTTCCGGCCGGTGTCGCCGCGCTCGCGCCCGCAGCCCATGAACGAGTCGTGCGACGCCCTCGACAACCACAAGCCCACCGACCCCAGCTAATGACTCCACCTCTACTGGAGCGGGACGACCAATTATTCTTATTTCAAAACCGGTGTTACTCCATCACGTAAAGATTGGGACTGAAATGACGGTTTTTATTTGGGTCTTCTTGAACTCCAATTTCAGCGTTTAAAGGAGACGTACGAGTAAATGGGTTGCATCTCCTAGTCCCAATCTTTAATAAATGGAGTAATATGTTTACGTGATGCGTGACTTTTGACGATAACGGGGCGTTTCGTAATAGGAGGTTCGGTCGATATTTCTGTTTTGAAAAATTAAGAGTCCGCTCTAGTATATAGTCATAGTACCTCAATGAGCTCGACGGATCATTTTTAACAGTTCTACCGACGTGTGCCACGTAGGGCACGTATTACAGTCGTGTATATTGGTACCATTATTAGTAAATGGTCAAGAGATATTGTTAAAAATGTTCCTATCCGGCGATAGTCTAGCTAGGCGTCCCGGAGCCGCAATGTTCCGGGGCCGTAGCTGTGGCATTTAGTTCCTACTAGCGAACTGGGGCGTAGACTAGTGTAGGGGCGCCGGCGCGCCCTCTGATAGCCAAAGCATCCAAAACTTTACTGTAAATATAAGTTAGGAGCGTCTCGACGCGTATTGTACATAGCGTTATCGTAAGTATGTAGCCATTATTTTTGTTAAGCCCCAGACTGTACGGTCGGTGGCGCCGCTGCCGATACCTATCGTTACCTATCGTTATCGTTCATTATTCTTTGGACTAAATGTAACGTCATTGTGTCTAATTTCTTTAGAAAATGTTACGTAAACGAGTGCCAGTGATCTGATAATTCGATGTTTCGGGACTATACGAATCTAGTTGTTCTAAGTCACTAAATTTTCGCCTGCATCTAATATAGATACATATAAATGTAACTAGAAAAACATTACTGGAAGTTTACTATAATAATTATTATAAAAAAAATTAGAGATGAAATTGAGGAATAAATTCGTAAAGGATAATTAGGGAAATCAACTGTGGCTTAGATTAGTTCCCGGCATACTGAAGGTTGACTGTTCGTCACCGCCGACAAATTGGTGTTCATTATCCACGTGGAGTTAGTGAGCAATCAAACAGGTATACCATATTGGTACCGTTGAATTTTAGGTGTAATTTACGATTGTCCTTATTGTTTTGAACTTCTAATGAGTCCGTTGACTCGTTTCGTCGCGTGGTCATCTCAGTTTAATAAAACATGTCCAATATGTGTTTTTTCGTTGACACATTAGTCACTTATCTATTTATGACGAAACCATTTGAAATTATAAAGATTTTCAATTGTTTAATTTTTTACAAAATATTTGTAGCTCTTATCGCATATATCAATTTATTACTACGCATATATTAGTAGTATTCCGGCTGACAAGTATATATACAGGACAGCGGCACCACCGTGACTGTGAGGTAGGTTTAGTGTCCAGTTGTTAAGTAAAACCATTTATAGTGAACCCGAGACCGTGCCAATGTGCCAATACGCATAACTTACTGCTCAAACATATCGTAACCAGTTGTATATGATTCACAATATTTGCAGTTAGCTTTACTAAGCAATCGTTACTAAAAATGTTAGATAATAATTTTTGTTTAATGCCATAGTGATTGATCTTTTACATCAGGGGTTCGTACTATCTCTTAGATCAATATTATCTTACAACCTTACTGGGCTATTTCGTGCTGAATATCGGAACGATGAGGCAGCCGTAGTACCATGACATTAAGGTCCTATTTCGTATCGACATTTCAGTAATAATAAAATTTAAATAGTCTTGAAAGGCTTTGAAGATTTATTTGCAAGTGATAGTAACCCCTGAATTGAAATGAGACTGGCTTTATTAAGGGGACATTTAAATTTTGTAAGCACCAAATGTTCTTTTGTTTAGTTATTTTTTAACATATTATCTGTTGAATAAAATATTACTGCTTGAATGGCCCCTGACCCGACCCAATAAGTATTTCTAACTTTTCGAATATTTTTTACTTAAATATAAATGGTATGATTATTCAAAGTTATCTATGAGTAACTCATGATACATATTTAATTAAAAATGAGTGCATTAATTACTGTTATGATTACTATGTCCAAATATTGTACCTAATTATATAATTATATACATGCCTAATTAGGCAAATATATTTATATATTTGAGGCAAGTATCAAGATAACATATTAATGACATGATTGATTTTCATAATTAATACCACTTTTATAATAATAAATTATTCTAAAAATTGGAAGGATAGTTTCCTCAGTCACATTTGGCTAATTAATCGGTTGTTTAGTCTCAATCAATACAAATATGGATGCATATATCCAAACATGTAAAGAATTACTTAAGTTCTTAGTATTTTCTGTTTGTACTTGCAATAGTGCCACTGTATTTTAATGTTTTTTTCAGTGCCACTGAAAGTGAATTATAAAAAATGACTTAGGACACTATGCCTCCGATATACAGAAATAAAGTTGACTGCATACAGGTTGTTTTTTGGTATTATAAGAGGTTTCTGACTCTGTGTAATCTTGCAAGGTTTCTTAGGAAGCTACTGGGTGGCAAGTTTCATGTCACTGATAAAATTCTTCCATGAGTATCTCTACAGTCAATAATTAATATTAGCCTAATTTAAAATTATAATGAAAAATGTAATATTTTTAATAAGAGCTGTATCATTATTTATTGGAATTCTGGTATGTGGAAGGTTATAAAAGGCATTTAATATGGACATGTAGAAAATATGAATAAATTATTGTAATTATTGTAGCGTTCAGTGGCGGGCGATGTATTGTGATAGAATGTATTTGAATAGCGGTATTTTTGTATAGCGAAAGCTTCGAGCGACGACTGGAAGCTGAGGGTAGTCTCGATACCTCAAATACACTTGTTTGAGCTGTTAAAGTGCATTTGTTTGATTTTTGTGTTGCGGGCTGGCCGTGTTCCGACTGCTCCTATACTTTTAAACCTATAAAATCAGTTAAGTAAGAGAAGAGTATTATTGCCATTTAATTCACTGTTACTTACAGGTGTGTTAATAATCTGTACCTACATCTGGATAAAATGTATGTAATGTATTAATATGAATAGGTACTTTTCTGAAACTTTCAGTGATTAGTCCGACTCGTGAATGGCGAATGACCGTAAGTCACTCTTTTGTGCAATAACTGTGAATTAAATTTGTATTATTTCTGATAGTTTATCAGTATAGTAGCGGCGGGACAGGGCGGCGCGTGTTTTTGTATGTTTTGTACAGCCGCGGGGATGATTCCCGCGAAACTACCATTTTGTTTTCAACTGTGATTAAATCACGTTCAATAGTTCCACTCGTTTTCTTATATCCTATTACAACCCCCAGAATTGTAGTCAGTTTAAATTGGTTCGTCTCTAATAGCTTTTTAATATATTTTGTGATAACTAATTGAACTATATCATTTAGCTGGCGGGAATCGGGATGACAGTAAAAGAAAGCAGTATTTACCAAACCAAAATCACTTTTATTTACAAGTCAGTTTTACAATATGAATCGTGTATAATAAGATAATGACAAATGATAATAATCATATGAAAAACAATTTTTTAAAAGTGAAATTATTCTAAAACTTACCATTAGTGAACAACATTATTATAACATTCCAATATTTTGTACTCTTTAAAATGTGATAAATTACAAAACATAAGACAATGATGCGAATAATCTCACAATAGTTACTATGTAAATTATTAAAACATTACAAAAATCCATTAATAATTATATTAATGATAATTAAAATGTATCATAGAAAATTGTGTCGATAGCAATACAAAATACCGGCCTCACATCTGCGAGCTATTCTGCCGAGAATACGCTTCAAAACATATTTCATGTTCATTATTTTTAGCGAAGTCAGCCTAATTATATTTTATAGAATATTTTATTGAACAATTAAACTCAGGTCCGTATTAACACATGTAAGTTAAAAGAAACTCGCAAGACAATTTTTCAATTTTATTATCTAACATTTATATACATTTGTGACATAAAATAGCACATAAATTTGCTAAGGAATTTCGCTATGACCCTTAATTTTAACGAGATTTTTTAAACATTAACATCTAAGCAATGAAACATGTTCCGATTTCAAAATCACGAACCTAATACCAAAATTGTAACCTAATGGTTTATCACCCATTATAAATACAAATAAATACGTAATACATAGTATGTAAAGGGCTGTCCATGTACGGTTCCACGTAAAAATCCCTTGTTATTGGTGTTGTTGAACAAAGTACTAAGATATGACGAATGATTTCCTTTTCTCTTTGGTAAATGAAGTTTTACCAATTTTATGCCGGAAATGAGTACAGTAGGTACGCATGGCGAAGGTTTTCCATAGCCTATCTAGACCCTACTAGAAACGAACGTTAAATCATTTATTTCGTTTGCAGAGTCAGTCAGTCATTTTGTGCGTCGTTTTTGTTTCCCAGTGACACGTCGGACGTATATTGGAAAATTATATGGACCGTAACAATTTTCAAGATGAAGCAACACCAACACTTACACACATACATACATACACACACACACACATTCATACGCTCGCTCACTGTTAATATTGTTAAATTGTAAAGTTTTTACTTTGATAGGAGACAATCAGGTGGACTGATCACTAGTTTACAGGATAATAATAATCTTAGACAACACCGCCACTTACCATCTGGTGAGATTGTTGTCAAGCTTAACTTATTTTATGTAAAAATACGTAATTTGTGTTCGGCCAGACCTTTTTTAAATATCGAATATACAGAATATCTATTGTAATTTAAGGCCTAGATCGCAAAAAAACAAAAGAATCCTTATATTTATATAGAGGTATCGTTTTTATCAATTGGTTGGTGGTTCAAATATATTATTTTCTAGTGATGATGATTATAATTATGAAAGGTAATTAATACAGGGCATAAAATGTAGAATAGGTACTATAATAACTAACATTTGGGATTGTGTATAAAATACAAAATATAAACAATTTCAAACCTAATACAACTGTTTTACACAAACTCGCAAGATTTAACTATAAGATTGTTCAATATTAACTTTTTTTTAAATTAAAAGTATAGAATCCTTTTTTAAAACCGATATCGAAGAAAAATTACAAAAATACAATTTAGTTTCTTTCATCATAGCGATAAACCTAGACAAATAACTAAGGTACAACTACACTAATATAACCTGCCGTATAATCCTATATTTCCTATAGGAAGACAGTATTAGTTAACAACTAAAGCGATCAACAATGCGATGGGTATCGGAACGTAAGCTCGACCGGCGGTGCGCGGGCGAGCGACACACACGGACAATACTCGTGTACAACTGAAAATTTCCTAAAAATAAAATATATATAAAAAGCTAATCCCGATAAACAATTTAACAAAATAGAAAAGATTTAAAAATAGCAAATTTTCAACATGGAAACACTCGCCAACGCACCGGCGCCGCCGCAATACTATCGAGGGGAAGGCATCGGCAAGGCGAACTGTTTTGGTTGGATTTTGGTTTACTTTTACATTCAAACAACAAGACGGGTTGCCGACCGACTAAACTTAGTTTGTCCGGCCGCGACCCCGCCCGGCTACAAGGGATCGTCTCCCGCGTCGGTGGTGGGCGCCAGCAGTATGGCACATCATTAAACTAAATCACCTACCAGGTACGCACATACCTGCTACAATTTACACCGCGTCAATTCCTCAGTCTTTTTACGAAATTTCAAGCCGTGAATAAGCTTCACATCGAAATATACTAAACGTCCAGTCAGCAGTAAACTTACGGTTTATCGTATAAAACCCAAAAATACTGAGTAAGTACAATCCGAGACGAAAGAGTTGTAAATAAAACTATTTAACCCGAATATGACAATTATATCGAGTCTTATCGATACTTTTTCTCGCTGACTGTGCGAAATCATGAAACAACAATGACGTCATTATACAGCAGTAGGCGGTCGGATCCTAAATTAATCTAGACCGGCGCCGATCACACGGCCGTCTGCGTCCAACAATCACTAATTACAACTAGCTAAATACACCACAAGTCATGTACAATTAACTTACAAGTATGTCGACTCCAAAACCCTATTGCAAGTTCTCGTCCAACAATTTTTCGCACTTTGAGCGACTGCCCTATGTTAATACTAAATCTAATTTATGGCAGCATAATTAATCTCATCTAATCCAAAGTTACCTCTAATAAAGTGCTACTAAGCCAAAGAGTTTCGTCAAGTTCAGGCAGTAGAGTTTCGGGCGCGGCCGATCCTAATACACAACATTAAATAATAACAAGCATTCACTATCAGGGATGAGGTCTCGGTTACACTGCTCCGTCCGTCCGTCCGTCCGCTCCATAGTCCACGGCCACGTGTAACGCGAGCCACGAGCACACACACACTCACAAATGGCGACGTCACAACCGGACTGACCTGAGTCACACCAATCCAAATATCTGGCTTATGATCAAACAATTTGTGTATCGTCACGATGGTAAAACACATTACAAACTAACGTAAAAGCCTAACGCTCGGCCATCTACTCACAAATACGTCGATTGTTAGTCAGTTCAGTCAGGTTGCAACATCCTCAAATAGTGTAATCTATCCCGACCCACCTCAGATTGTCCTCAGTGCTGGCAGTATGGGCGGAGTGGTGTGACTCAGCTGAGCGTGGTGAGCGCGGCGTCGTCGACGAGCGGCACCTTGGCCACCTCGAAGAAGATGGTGTGCGAGTACTTGTTCCGCACCGTGCTGATCGCCGACTTGGGCTTCTTGTGCAGCGCTGCGTTCTGGGCCAGCGCGATCGGTAGGAAGTCTTGCAGCTTGTAGCCTGGAACCATCAGTGATGCTTTCGTTGACTAAGGTTAAATTAAGAGTTATTATGGCTTCTGTAGAATGCAGATTCAATTTAGCTTCTACTATTGACCTTTCCTGCATGACAAATTTGAATCCGGAAAGAAGTGCGTGGTTTATAAAAAAATAATTTCCGCGACGAGTGACTATAACACGATTTTCATATTATCTAAATCAAAGCCTTGTAAACGATTTATAAAAAAATAATGCTATAGACTGATAACCCCACATTAGGATTCCATGTATTGTGGATGCCATGGACAATACAGGAACACACAAACTAACAATTTTTAACTGACGCATTTGAACACCCTTCATGCATAATCTTTTTAGAGTTTTGTTAGGACGTTATCCACCAACCGGTGTAGTACTCGAGCGTGGGCGTCCAGGAGCCGAGCCCCTTCATCCGCAGCGCGATGTAGAGCGCGGCGGCCGCCATCTTGCTGTCGGAGTGCGCCAGCAGCCCGTACTCCAGCAGCGACTGCTCCAGCACGAACCGCGCCAGCGTCAACGTCGGCATCGACACGCGCGCACACTACACACAGGCAACACAACACATCCATACACTATATAGATAGCTATATAATATTGGCATTATGAATTCTAAAAAATAAATTCCTGACATACACATTCAACAGTATTAAATTAAAAAGTGTCAGAATTTATGACATTATACAGTTGGTTGTCTGGTGCATCCACTGCACATGTGTGTGCTGTTTTATTTTGGGAGATATATTTTGTGACAATAAAATGAACATAATATCATCCAAATATCTTCTAAAATAATGTTATAAATACAGTCCCGTATAATAACTCTGTGTGGTACTCACCCTCGCGTATCGTCTGAGGAAGCGGTACGAGAGCGGCACGCCGAGGTCGAAGTCGATGACGCGCAGGATGTTCATCTCCATGGCGAGCAGCTGGCTCAGCGAGTACGCGCCGTCGCAGATGTACAGGAAGTCGTCCACCATAGGCGGGATGCGCTCCTGACAACACCACACACGACATACATACACCATACATCACATATGATCAAAAATCTCATTTATATCAAAAATTACAAACAGAAAGTCGACGTAAAAGCCTTTGGCGTTACTGATTTCCAAGAATGACAATGACCACATACTTATCTTGTGGCATCTGCTAGTTTATGAGCTATTTCTTTAAATGAAAATTTAGTTGTAGAATGCAAATATTACTTTGATATATTATTGTTGCAGCATAATGAGACCTATAAAATTAAATTCACCTTAAAAATGAGGATATTATTTTCTATAATTAACTAACTCAGAAATCTTAAGTTCTGATAATAAACGCGGAAGATAATGCATTGTGACTTAAGATACTTCACAACAAAACAAAATACTGTTATTTTTTTTAAACACATTACTCACATCAAACTTAGAAGCGATGAAGAGAGCCGAAGCGCCAAGCAGCTGCAGCTCCTCCTTAGTAAGGTGGTCCTTCTCCGGCTGGGTGCGGGTAGACTTGGTGAGGTACAGGTCTACCAGCTTCACGGCCAGGTACAGGGTCTCGTGGTTCAGCTCGAAACTCTCCTGCACCTCCACCATCCAGTCCACCAGCAGCGCGCGCATCCAGGATGTGATGCCCTTCATCCGTTGCAGGTAGTCGTCGATTGGGAATAGCCTCTATAAAAACCAGTTTCAATGTAGGGGTGAGTGTCTTCTGTCATTGCTGTCATAGACACAGACAAGAACACCTAACTTATAGATTGAATTCAGAAATTCATCATTAAAAATTATGCATTGTTCAGATTAGAGCCGAAGACTCTTTGAATGGCAGCTAAAATGTTCGTTGGACACATAACCAGTGGTCCGAAGTGTCAGATAGTGACAAGATTGATGCTTTCCAATCAATTACTGAGGTTGTAACAAATCTCACCTCTCTGCTCTTCAAGTAGTTGAATATATCCATAGCATAGTGCGACACCTGGAAGATGTCATTCCAGTTCTCCTTGTCGAAGTCCGCGACGCCGTCAGGGACTCGGCGCGGGCTCTCCAGGTCCTCGTCCAGAGAGCTGCTCACAGTCTCGTCCAAGTTCACCTTGTTCAGTTTTTCGGCGATCGCCTTTTCCTCCTTAGTAGCGTCCGCTGGGCTACTACCCAAATTACAGTTAGAATATGAGTTAGGTTTCACAAGCGCAGATCGCGCCAAGGCTTATGTTTCGATAACATCATATTTTATTTTGTTGTATACCAGTGCTGTATTTAAAGTACCTAAACATTGAATTTACATCCTAATATATACAACTGAGCAATATAGGCAACTATGATGTATGTATGTATACAAACAAATATAATTTTAGTGTCATTGACTTCGACGATTGCAATGTCAAGGTCGTTTTCGCGTCTTCAAAGGTCATACTTCATAACCAAGGTTTGATGTATAAAATAATTCTTATGGATTAAAGTTGCGTGTTGTTACGTATGACGTTAAAGATATCGTAATAGACACATGGATGCACCTGCATGTTATTATTGACGCAAAGATTATAGTCCTAAGTCATTAACGGAACCAGAAATAATTAAGAGAATTATTGTGTTATTATCTGCAAGATAAGTAAAAAGTAAACCCTGATACTAACATGTTTTCCAGCGCTGTCACATACAGAGAAGGTTCCCCCGACACATCACTCCGGGCTGACTTGGCAGAGTTCTGGCTCTGATTCTGATTCTCTTTGCCCTTCTTCTCCAGATTCTTGAGGATGCCATTCTGTGCCCGAGTCGCGACTGGCTTGGGAGGGTCCTTGGCAAAGTGTTTCTGAACAGACTCTAAGGCCGTGGATGCTACTCTGTGTAATTGTTTCGTTTTAGACACCTTGCCATTAACGGCTGCTGCTTGTGTCTGTTGTTTGACGTTCTAAAATATAATTACTTATTAATAACAAAGTTAGAGGCTATCAAAAAATTGTTGTCATGTTATACACCTAGCATTCTAAGTAGGCGAAAAAAAATTTATGAAATATAATCCTAATTGTAGTAAAAATAAATTGTAGTTGTAGTAAAAATAAATTCGCTTTTATTATAGTGATGATAGTTGAACAGCTGATAAAGAGCTGAAGAACCACCAAATGCAAATGGTAAACATGATGTGTAACACAAAGTCCCAAAAAAAAATTGGTTTACTTGTTGATAGCCTACAGCTAATATGGTAATGTCCAATGTCCATACTCAATATTGGGTTCTAGACTTAAATTATTGTACAAAGGCCAACTGTTACAAGAAAATATTAATTCCTACTATGACAGTAGGGTTGGGAGGTAATAAAGTATATTATCCTTTGATATTTCAGAAACTTGTTTACTATGAAGAGCAATGACCTGTTGTAAGAAGATTTACTTAGTAGTTTATTTAAACTAAATTTAAAGTGCAAGATTAATTTCGCAAATGAAATTTTTGATAATAAAGCCAAAACAAAGTCAGCATGTTGTTTACTCAGTTTTGGAGGGAAAGTTCACTGACCCTTTTAGTTACAAAATCGCATTGCAAATTTTATAATTAACGAAACATAAAGAGAAGAGAAACATAAGCATTCAAATTCTTTTTGTTCAAATGTTTTGCTTAGTTAACACCAAATACCCTCATGTATTTTTTATTGAAGTTATAGGTTAATGACCTTTACTGTGGGCAGCATTTTGGTCGCAACTGTTACTTTCTTCAACGGCTGATGCTTTTCTTTGTCGTTTGTTATACATGACTTGTTGAGGGCATTGGTGATGTCCCCAAAAGCCGCCCTTTTTGCAGTCATGTCTTTCAACGGGCTATCTGCTTTTCTTTTGTTTGGAACTTTTAAACTGTCTTTGTAGGTCTTCAGAGTAGCCAGCTGCTTACTCCTCGTCGTAATTCCATGGCTCAAAATGCCGTTGAAGTTCTCATTGACGCCGATCGGCTTCGATGCCAATCTCGTTGGCGCCATCGTACCTGACGAAAATATAACGCTTTTATCACACGTTTAGAGCGCTGTTAGCTTTAATAACAGTAAAGTTGATTGAGAAAGAATATAGACGATATTTATCTGCATTATGTGGTAAACAAGTTAAAAACCATCATTATTTTAACGACCAAAAATGGAGGCAAAACAATTGAACGTCTGCCAACAATCTTAGCGTTAAACGTTTTTGCAAAAATAAACTAGAATAACTTACAATTTTCACTCGGCAGCAGCCGTTTTGTTACAATATTAATCTATTCCAAAATTTTCACAACTGAATAACAGTGCAACCAAGTAAACTTTATCCAAAATTACGTTATTACAACACGCAACCGAATAGAGCAATCTACAAAAACCGTTGCTTTGCTTTGAATTTCTATTGGCTGAATTTGGCTGGCATATCAACGGACGAATTATAAAAAAAAGAATCCGTTACGTTTCGTTTCACATAGCCCGCATATTAAATAATTCATGATCGTTATAGCATAGCTATAATATTTATAAAATCACTTGAAAAAAATACAATAAAAAAACGAAATAAATAACAAAATTATAGTTACTTTATAAATTGTTTATTTATGATCATAATACTGTAGTTTAGCCCAAATAAAATATACAGAATGTTTTTCAAATAAACTTATCGTAAAAGGGAACGTTACTTTTATGTTGCCTGCGGAATAGATAAAAGTACATCACAGCATAAAAATACATTGCAAACACATAATGGAAATTAATTAATTGAAATTATAGAAATAAGATTTAGCAAATAGTAATATAACGAATTACATATTTTAAGTAACATTCAAAAATTTAATGATACTTTCCTATAATATTTTATTTTCACATTTACGAGTTTTGACATTTATTATCAGTGAAAATGACATAATGTTGTAGGACGTTGACATTGACGCGACGTCTGAAAATGTGAATGAAAATTGAAACGTAAAAAATCGCAATGTTGTGATGTGATAAGGAAAATAAATTATTGTTTATTTCATCCTATTCTATAATTAATATTAATATTTATAAGCATAAGTTAGGTGTAAGTAACGTGTTGAATGTGATGAACAATTATTTCTTATTAGACAAATATTTAAAATGTTAGGTGGAGTAAGGGTGAGAGTATTATATACCCACGAGAGATCCTGCTTTGCTTACTTGAGTTCAAAGTATAACACAAAAAATGATCAGGCAAGTGTTGTTGTGTGCGTCTTGGTTACGTTACTTACATTAGTTATTATATATGTATTAATTACTGTTTATAAATAATTTTTGTGGATCATAATTTCAATGTATATATATTATTTTGATTTGGAATTACATTATTTTCATGTTTTCAAGGTCAGTCCAATGAAGAAAGATTACTTGATATCAGAATATTTTACTCACTGACTCATATAAATTAATTGTAATTGTAATTAATATAAAAAATTAATGATACAATTTCCATATAATAGAAATAATAGAGTAAAAAAATAAATTTGATTTCAGTCACAGTGTATTCAAGTTTTATACAAAGACAAGCAGATATTGTTCTGGGTGGTGTATTCTACCAACATCCCAGAAGGTCAGTTGTCTTGCAATCCAGTGTACGGCAAGCTGGTGGGGCTGGACGAGGGTGTAGATGTGTTTGTGGCACCTTATGGAGAAGTTAAGGTCCTTGATGAATTGTATATTGATACTGATAGTCCTGATGACCAGGAGATATTGGTGAGTCAACATATTCAATGTAAATAATTGACACTACTATTTTATCACTTAGTAACAAAACCCATCGGTGATTTGCTTCTTTTTCTCTTTTAAAAAAAGCATATTTTCTTTCCTGAGGCTTTAATTAACTCTATACTAAATTCAATTACAATCAGGTTTGACTGTGATAAAGTAATAGACATACTACACTACTTTTGTATTTTTAATATTGTCAAGGTTTAGAAAATTGCTACCTTACATGCATAGTCCTGAAATACATTATAAAGAGCTGGTCTGTATATGTAAGAAATAATATCTGTTTAAATTATAAAAAAACTAACAGTTATTTTTACAATTCCAGGAGCATAATGCAGATGTATTACAACTCCGTATCCTAGACCAGTTGCGGTTAGTAGTGGCCCACCAGAAAGCAATAGTGTGGATATCCACATCTATGCCAATTGTTTTCACCCCCACCAAGACTGGAATTTTAGTTAATCATAGCAGAATAGTAGTAAAAGTTGATGCATTCAACAGTTTCCATAGTAGCTTGCAGAGCACTTTGCCTCGTATATCCAAAGCGGAAGGCCAGTTTAATAATATAGGAGTCATTAATAGTGAACTACTTAAACCTTACATGAGCAAGCCAGAAAAAATTGTATTAAGAGCTCTACCCATAGACAGTGATGGTAAACGAAACTTAATACATCCGTATATTATTTTTGTGCATGAAGACTTTTTAGATGAGAAATATAAGCAATCTACTGTGATATTAGCTACTATAAAACGTATTCCCTTTGTACTAGAAGACACCAGTGAAGAGGAAGATGCGGAGGTTGTAAATAGACAGATAGATGGCTTATGTGTTGAAATAGTGCCTATAGATAATGTTGTATTCAGAAGCCTGTGCCGTGAAGTGTACAACAAGAATATACCCACAGCACTCATTCCTAGAGCTTTAAATGTAATCATAAATATCGAAAATGGATCAAAAATTATACTTGAAATAATAGGAGATAAGGTTGAACTTCCAGAACATATAGATATTGTGACATATTCAGAGAAAATACAAACGGAAATTGATGTGATTGAAAAGTTTAAGAAATGTGTAGTAGAGAACACACATTCCGGTAAACGGTTTCTTGTAAATGACAGTATGGTTAAGCAGAACTTGTTGATTTCTAGTGGATTTTTGCAATTTAAACTTAAGCCAGAGAAGTTAAAGTATACAATCCTCGATTCACAATCCTTTCGGCATTGTACAGTGGCGGCAAAATGTTTGAGCGACTCAGACTTGGTGCTTCCCAAGTTAGTGATTTCAAATCTAGAATATGACTCCAAGAATTACTGTAGGGCAATAAAGTCGGTGCAGAAAATGGTGGAAAAGGTGGTGTCGCATATTTATTTTGAAATACACAGAGAAGCTCACTTTAAAGGAGTTTCAGAAATAAAGAGCAATGTTTTAGTCACTGGTAAGAATTTATAATTTGTTTTACATACTCTACTGAAGGTATACGCATAATAGGATTTTACATTTTGTTTAACCCCACAAAAATTAACTTATAAGTTTTTCTATTTTTGAATGTAGAAATAGGTCGACACTTTGAAGAGAAACATATTTATAGGTTAAAAACTCATATCTTTGCTTTTATGGTCCTAGAATCTTGTAGGTGTCGTCATTGTAGGACAAAACTCATAGGACTACTGGCAGGTCAAGATATATCGAAGAAATTCCTTTCAGGTTTAAGCGGTACAGGAAAATCGGCTTTATGCCACATAGTTCAGAAGGAGCTAACAGTATGGTCGCATATCCTGCACTGTCGGTCGTTGAGAGGCCGCAAGGACATTCCCGAGGTGCTGGGCAAGGCCATCCTGATGTGCCAGGAACGGAGCCCTGCGGTGCTCATCTGTGACGACGTAGATGCCCTGGTGCCCCCTAACATGGATGGTGCTTCGCCCCAGGACGCGGCTTATTATCAAAGGTTTGTAAGAATACCTTGTATAATAGCTCATATCTTATAAGCCAAGTTATCCAAATTGACTAGTGAATACTCAGAAATTCTCTGTTTCACCAATAATGTGTTATAACACTATAGTGCGCATTGGAATTGTCCAAAAAATTACATCACAGAATAAAATTATGAAACTTATTCCAAAGACAAATAAGACTTACAGGTAGTGATATTTCACCAATCAAACATCCACCTACTTATTTTTACTTACCTGTCATACACTTACTAATAATGCTATTAAGACTATACTCAATTAGTGTGTAAATGTGTCCATCAGACTGGCGGTGATGATAAAGCAGATGTTACAATCGTGCGCGGGAGTGTGTGTGGTGATGACGTCACTGGGCGTCAAGTCGCTGCACCCGGCGCTCAGCCACTTCAACGGCAAGCCGCTGTTCACCGCGCACTTTGATATCAAGGAGATGGATCAGGTCAGATATTTATTAAACACATGAACAAGCACTTGTACCAGTGTCGTAGGTACAATGTAGGTATAAAAATTAAGTAACTTAGGTCTGTAATTAAAAGCATCTTTGTCATGTTATTTACTGTCTGCTTTAGTAGGTACACATAAAGACTTTTTGCTACGCGAGCAAGTGTGTAAGTGTGTTTATTCACAAAAAAATATGATTTTCAGAGATGCTTCTGACATTTTTGTCACATTTATTTTAAAAATTATTTCGTGTAAAATTACAACTCTAATTAGTGCCTACGTTTCAAGCACCCAATAGTTGAGTATATAGTTATTTTACTCCACTGTCAGGACGAGAGAGAAGCGCTGTTCAAACACCTGTTGAACGACAAGATAAAAGAGTCGTTTGTAGTGGAAGACGATGACGTCATCAAGCTGGCGATGGCCACGGCCGGCTGCAGCGTGCGCGAGCTCGTAGACTATCTCAACAAGAAGATATTCAAAGGAGTTAAGAAGAAAAGTATGTTACCGATTAAATTATACAAGGGGTCTTAATATAACACCTGATAGAATTTTCCACTATAATCATCTTGGGTGGAATGAATAAATTTCTATTTTATAAGTTAATATTTCCACCGACAGAGTCCTGCCCCGTTGGTACCAAGCCCCGGCTGGTGGAGGACGTGAAGACAGATGTAGAACGCGCCAAGGGCTTCGACATCTGGGGGCCCGTGGGCGGCCTGCATCAAGTCAAGCAGGAGCTCACCGAGCGCATATTTTGGCCTATCATGGTACGATACGAGTGTTACACAATCGTTGACAAGCACCCATTGACAGACAGTTGACATCTTCAAGTTACTCGTACATATACAACGAGTCTATAAACTGTTGTCTGACATTATGGTTTATGGTCAAATTTTAACCACAGAGCGGTTCTTCTATCATTAGAAATTTTTAACGTTCGTCAAATGAGCTAATAGTTGCAAGGACGAATGAATTTTTAGTATCAAAAATATCGTGTTAAACACTGTTATACCGTATAGCACTATATCGATATCACGCTATACCGTATCGTACCGCTCTCTAGTACCCGGCTCTATTCCCGTCTGCGGGTTGCGGCGTGCTGCTGTACGGGCCGCCGGGCAGCGGCAAGTCGCTGCTGGGCTCGTGTCTGGCGCGTCTGCAGCACATGCGGCTGCTCACTGTGAAGGGACCCGAGCTACTGTCCAAGTACATCGGACAGAGCGAGAAGGCCGTCCGGGATATCTTTGACAAGTCAGTTATGGCTGCTAGACGGATACGCACGTATAATAATACGCATGCACCGCATACGTATACACGCAAATACATTTGTACGTAGACATGCAACAATGCACACGTAGGTTAGTGTCCACGCATGCATTCACACGCTCGTACGTTTGTACGCACGCACCAATACGCACGTTTGTACGCAAGCAGTGTTCGAGTCTAGGCTAGTGTTAAATATTCCATTAACAGATTAGAAAAGATTGAATTTTGTATAATTACTACTCAGTACCATTGAAAATTGTAAATGATATTTTAATAAAGTGTATTGTCCTCAGGGCGGACATGATGAGACCGTGCATACTGTTCTTCGATGAATTCGACAGTCTCGCTCCAAAGTAAGTATTTCTCTATTGTGTTTTTGGGTGTTGGTAACCAATAAGTACCAACTAATATAAACGCCAACACCTATGACCCGTGAACAAACATTTTTCTGTCACATAAATATCCGGGAATCTAACTCGGGACCCCTTGCTTTGCAGGCAGGGTCACTACCAACTAGGCTACGGGGTCGTCTATGTGTAATATGACATTAGGGGTCTGTTTCACAATCTATAAGTAAATTATTTATAAAGTAAGCTACTCAGAGAGTAAATCCTTCCGTTAACTCTCTGTACGTTTCACAATCATCCGTCAATTAAAGTGAAATTGTGAAACGCAATTTACTGGTTTACCGTGCAAATAAGTTCACAGTAGCTTACTTAGAACTTTACTCAAAGATTGTGAAACAGGCCCTATATAATTATGTTACTGTATCTGTGTACCGCAAGTGTCGCTGTATGTGTGTGTGTGTGTGTCAGACGCGGACACGACTCGACGGGCGTGACGGACCGC
>LGAG01000176.1:115338-126424 GCA_001278395.1 Lerema accius
TCGAACAAAGCGTTACGTAACATTGCATTTGGATTAATACAAAATTTAATTCTTCTATTTCGACAAAATGACAACATTTAAAAAAAAATGTCATTTGTGTGTTACGCAACGTTTAGGGAGGAGGAGGGTATATAAAATATAAAGCATAATAAAGCGTTATGTGAGTATTACGCAAGCGTTACGAGCGCGTTACACAAGCGTTATGCAAGCGTTACGCAATCATTACGAAAGCGTTACGCAAACATTACGAAAGCGTTACGCAAACATGACGAAAGCATTATGTAAGTGTTACGCAAGCGTTATGACTGCGTTACACAAGCGTTATGTAAGCGTTACGAACTCATTACGAAAGCATTAGAGTGTTACGCAAGCGTTACGAGCGCGTTACACAAGCGTTATGCAAGCGTTACGCAATCATTACGAAAGCGTTACACAAGCAAATTTTGCGTAGAATTTTGCAACTGAATTTTAACCCTGTCTTTTTAAACGCTTGACTTTAGTTTCATTTCAGTAACAAGATCAAAACGGCGCTTTACATAAGAGGTGGGGGGGTTTAAAATTGTCAATATTGCATTACATAATACTTAGACGCTCCTTTAGAAAAAAATTGGGTCTTTGATGTGTCATAATTATATTAATTAGCCTAGCGTGGGCTTCATCTTAATTACGGTTGTGGTTGGTAACGGCTTCCTGCATTAATAATTATTGCAAGCGATTGCTTCAAGCTATCCTAAAGCAAGTGATATAAAAAACCTGGATGGTTCTACCCCTAAATAGTTTGTTAAAGGTAATGTCAGTAGTTAGTAAGTAAAGCTTTGCTCAATAACACTGTTGTATTGGTAAATGATATAATATTTGGTGCTAAATAAATGAATCAGTACATGTGTTTGTGAATGACGAAATTTATTCTTGCAGCAAATTACTTGCATACGTATGAGCTTATAGGCGTTGTACTTATTATAAATAGATCAATATGTTAGTTTGGGCTATGGATTAAATACACAGACAGATAAATTCACGTTTCACTAATAACAACTAAATATATAACTAAACTACAATATTCCAAAAGTAGCGCTTGTTTATTAATATAAATTTGTGTCAATGAAATGTTGTAAAGTCAGTTTTATCATTATAAAGTGATGATAAAGATACTAGGTCGTCTTCAGTACTCATGCTGTGTTTGTAATATTGTCACTAGATGTCGCTACGTGTATGTTGACGTAATGAAATGTAAAAATTGTACACAATAATGTAAATGTTTGTATAATTTGTTGCTATTTTTGTATTATTATTTAATTTGCTGTTGCAATAAATTCCAATTATATTCGGTTAAAATTTGTTTTATTATAGCGTAGAAATAATTTAGATACTTACAATATTTTAACATTTTTACTTTTAGGTTCCTACATAGGTAAAAAATGTACAATCCATAAAAATCAATATTCACTTTGAGTAACATGATAAAACACCACAATTTTTAGTAAGGTAGTTTATGCAGATTTAAAGCATATTAAAAGGAGGTGTTCTATACCTAAATGTTAAATTAAACACAATATAATCGAGTTACAACTCATAGAAGTTATCTGTTCAGCTCAAGCCGCGGCGGAACACTGCAGCCGCCGTAAACTACGATTTAATTCATTAAACAACTCGTTAGGACGCGTAACGTGTTAAGATATTAGCGGTGCAACTTCTCTACAACATACACTGAGGTACAAAGATATAATGCTAAGTTGTACTAGATGTGACTAGATATTTCGGTGAACTTTGTGAAAATCTTAACAATTCTGTGTATTAATATATTAGGTACTAAGAGAAAAATTTGATTATAGGAAAGAATTTAACTTAGCAGGTCTAGCAAAGCGTCATATTAGTAGTCAGAGGATTTATTTTTTCATTGTTCAACAATATTTAAATATTCAAATAAATGTAACGTGAATGAAGTATTTTGCTTTTTTCCGTGTTGCGATAAAAAATAAGTAGAATCTTAATTGTACAAAAGTATTTCCTATATTATTTCTATAAAAAAATGCGTAGGAGCTTTAGTCAACTTGAATAAGATATTTTTTTATCAAAGATAATCTTATTTGTAAGTAACCTTAAATGTCAATCTTAATCTTTAGTTCAGGATTAATCAGATTAGGTAAATTATAGTATCAAAAGGTTGTACCTACCATTCACTTAATTACTTCGCCTTTGCATAGATATCAGGTACAAAATATTACAATTAGGTAGGTACTAATCAAATATATGTAATATCATATTAAACATTAACACATTTAACCCATTCCCAAGATATTAGTCAAATCGTATCATGTTGTTCGATATCCGTGGGGCGCAGTGCGGCGCGCGAATCATCGCTCAATCTAAATTATTGTGCAACTTGGGACTAATCTAAATCGCGAGCGCAGAACTTTTTCAATAAAACACGCTTATCTCGTGCGCTATAATTAAACACATCATAATTATTTAAAACGATATTACTTGGACATATAATTAATTTTATAGAATTTTGGGTGGGTACTGAACTTAAATGTAGTCTAATAATGAATTATGCGGTATTATTATTTATTTGATACCTAATAGCTAATTTTACTAAGATTGAAAAGACGAGAAGGGTTCAATTTAGATTATTATTGCAGGATAATGCAAGCATTTTTGAAATTACGATTTGGTATCGTGTAAGATTACATGTATTTTTCTTATAATATCTTGCTTAAACATATACATATAAAGTAAAACAACACTCACACTACCATACTGTAGGTATTTCAGACACATTACGCACATACCTACATAGGACGGGAGCTCCAATTAACAGTCCAATAACTTTGACATTGACATCTACCAACCAGGGATATCACACGAGTCTAAAATGTGTTATTTGACGTTGTGAACTATTGCCTAATTTTGACCACATACCTAATACCAGTAATAATATTAATACCTAAACACAATAGCAACGTAAATCTTAATTAATAACCTTTGGTACACTATTAGATGGTATCCAAATCCAATCTGCGAGTGTAATATAACTTGGCGCGCTAATTACGTATTCGATGTGGCGGAGTTCAAGATAAAAGTTTGCCCATCAAGGTTCGCTGTAATTAGCTGGTGTAAGGCTTTATTATAACTTACGAGAACCCGCTTTGCGTCTTCAATCTCGCTCCAATGATAAATTGTCTCAACTTGCTCGGTACAGTTATTATTTATGATTGTTTATTAATTAAATGTTCTTTAGTTGAAACTAGAGGAGCTGTTATCTGGTGAAATTCAACCATAACCTATTAAGTATATCAGCAGTATGGAATACTCATGTTGTAGTGTCAACTTTTCTAATAGGAACAGAAACTATCGCCATCTAGGAAACTCTATTATGAGGAAAACTGAGACTGTGTATTTCAATAATTTTATTAATAGGTAGGTATTCAAGAACATAATATGCATAATATATTTTAATAAGTAAGATGATAATTATGTGCACCTCTGCTTCATATAAAATTTACAATTACCTACATTACAAAATCTTAAACTCGTATGTGCCTGTAATTCTAAAAACGGTACCTACCATAAATCAAATCTTTCACGTATTAATGTAGGTATACCTAGATTATTTTTTGGAGTTATTCAGTTATATGTAGGTACCTATATTGCTCAAATATCCGAATAACTATAACTTCGTTATTGACCATTTTAAAACAGTAAAAACCTCACTGAGCCGGTAGAAAGGAATGTCTGCATCTGTAGATACTAAAAATATTTGCGTTAGATAATATTTATTTTATCGCGTTGCCGATAACAAATTTATTGTGTACATTAAACAACTTATTTTCATGGAGAATAAATACTAAAGTACCATCTTTTGGCTTGTACTTATGTTGATAAATATCTACATAATTTATTGCAAAATTGTACCTAACTAACAAAATTGTACTAGCTCTCTTACTCGTAGTTGGTAATTGAATGGATTAAATGAAAGCTTTTTTAGCAAGCTCCTTTTACTTACCTACTCTGTATAAAGGTCCTGATATTATTTAATTTATTTTACTTTTAAGCTAATATTATTTCAATAATTGGAGACTATTTAATTTACTATATAAATTACCTGGTTTATAACTTCTGTTAGCTTTTGAACTAATTGTAATTATGTACCTTTAATAACTAAGATCCATGACTTAATTACCTTCCAAATATTTTTACCCAATATAAAGAAGCGTTAATTCACATGAAAAAAATAAAATTATTCAGCTTAATATATTGTATACTTAAATGTATGTTTATTTATTCAAGTTTTATAATAAGCTGAGGGCAAAATCAGAGCAACTGAAAGTTTGTATAAAGTAGCCACAAACGGACGACCAGGACTACTTGCTTATAGAATTTCAGACTCTAAATGAAGCGTATTGAAGGAGCCATTTGAATTTTATATTTTAAGGTTTTATAAAACGAAATGATAAAAAGTCGATTGAATCCGCGAAGTGCCGTTCATAAAATTTTTATTAAAGCCCAAATCTTAATACGAAGCGGCGCGGCGGCGCTGGGTGCTCGCAATGACGTTTTGTGATTCCCAATCGGACCACAAATACCTGGTATAAGAAGTAAAAACATAATAAACCTTAATAATAGCTTTCGAGAACTCACCAGTAAAAAGTATGAGAGGGGTGGCTTTTTTAAACTTTACTCGCATAGGTACATCCCACACTAAGATCAAGTGTCGTAGGTGGCAACAGAAATTTATATTTAAGTTTCAATGAATTTTCTCCCTTTTTATGAATCGAACCCAGGCAGGACTCACGTCAAGCTATTTGGACTGTAGTTCTGGCGCGTTATAGAGTCATGCTGTAGGTTCGAATGCCGAAAGCTTATAAAGCCTTCGCCTCAACTTTTAAGGAGGATACAAGTAGGTAGGCAGTAAGCATAATATTATGCTCTTTAGAAAGCAACGAATATTGTGTTATACATACCTACCTAGTAATTAAAAACTGCGAAGTGATACTTAAGTCATTATTACTATAGGATTATCGACTCTATGGAGACATTTTATGACAGAAGGTTTATAAAACTCTATGAATAGACCGAGTTCTTTCTGAATAGATTTCAAACCTATCATTGTAACAGATCAGCTATTAAACAATACGACTACCTACCGCATATCTGGTTTACTACTCTATGTAATGAAAAGTGACTGTTCCGTTCTCAAAACGGAAGCGTTAAGTCTTCCACAAAGTCGATTCTATTCGCGTAGAAATAAAACAGAAGTGGCGAAGTGGGTGCGAAGGTGAATTAGATCCCTTGTCCGCTCCGGCGGGGAAGAAAGCGGTTTTTATTCGACTTAAAGTAATTATTGTATTTTTGTGAAAGAGTTTGTTAGCGGACCATTCAGACTCGAGGACATGGACGCCTCCTTGGTGATGGGACGGACTTGGCTGTATTGTTATGTTTTTGATTAAATTTTGGTCTAGTACAGTACTTACGTAAACTATCTGCTTGCATAAAAAGTATACCTACTTTCAACCAAGTTTTGATATAAACGTGTTTGTCAAACAAAACCTACACGATTTAACTTTTTCGTCTAACATACAAAGTTTGACGAGCCGCTTAATCATCTACGATTTCATGGGAATAATTTAATGTTATGAAATATAATACTATAGGATACATAACACTGGATATGATAAAGATATGGAATACGGAAAAAAATACATACATATTTATTTATGCGCAGTCTACGAAATATTAAGTCGGCCATACATACTGGTATACTTCTACAAAGATTATAATTTTTAATTGCAGATAATAACATGGAAATTTAAGTATTATTTCGGTTATGAGATTTGTCCTATACAACGCTTGTAGGCAGTGAAAATAAAAATATATTTATTACATTATATTAATCGAACGCTAAGTCCGTCCCTGTAGTGAAGAGTATTTCTTGTTTTCTTGGAGTTTTCTCGGCTTTCTTCCCGTTTCTTTCGCTGTCTTAATTAGCTCATTCATGGCGCCCGCTTGTTTATTGAAAACACTTTTATATTCCACTCCCTCGCACCAGTCTCACCCCGCCCTAATATTTAGCGAACATTTACAGCTCCATTGACCTTTTTTGATGGATAAAAGTATTATTTCTTTTCTTATTTGCTTTATATTATTATTATGGCGCCATTTTCTAAACATTAGATAGGCACAATTTGTTTTTAACAGACTTCAAAGAGGAGGTTATTTTTTAACGCTATTGTTTTGGATTTATGTTGAAACCTACCTACCTACAGTAAGTTTTCCTAGACTGTAGAAAATTATCAGTAGTAACATTTTAAAAGCTGAGAGTGTTCTTCAAAAGTTAAGGAAATCATTATTTTCCTAGTAGAATAAAATAATTATTAATTTGAGGTTTATAACAATACTTAACATTAATTAAACATAATTTACTAATATTTATTTTATGGTGCAACGAGAAAAGTCTGCTAAGTTTTTATTCTTGTCAATAAGGGATCACAAGAGGTCAAAAACAGAACACTAGAAAAAGAAAAAAGAAATCAAATTTTTTAAACGTTCTTTAAACTTAAGTCCTATTGTTTAAAGTCAAGAAAAGTTAGATAAAAATGGCGAAGCAAAACAAAACACGTATTCGCTATCTTTACCTGAGCCGCAAGACGTGACCGTAAAAGAAAAAGGGGCGAAGTCTCGCGGAAGCAGTCTTCGCTGATAAGCCCCATAATGGCGCTGGCTGATAACGCGCTCCCGCCTTTTTCTCCCGCCTTTTTCTCCCGCCGAAACAGCGCGCCATTGTCGTCTCAGAATGCCAACACAAAGACTATTCTGCCAACACAATGTAGGTCGCACTCACACTAAACACCATTAAATTTTTGTATCTTATTCAGTATTATTCAGTACTGTACTCCTACATCTAAGCTTCTACGCGGCTCTCAACTCTCGAGATTTCTTTACCGAACGCTTCGAGATATTAATCTCATTTGAACGTTCATAAAATACCTTGCAATAAAGTCTATTAGTTAACTCACGTTATTAAAATTTTAATAATGTTAGCATACACAGCTGAGTGCGTTCAATTTGGGCTTTTAATAAAATGATAATTGACACGTATTAGGTTTTTGAACTAAATTACAAAGGAGGCGAGCCCGTTTTCCTTCACCTCCCGAACATTAGTGGCCGGGGGAGGGGGGCGAGCGACAAATTTTTGTTTTTCCTTCGCGGTCGAGAGAGTTAGTGGATTACTCGGTACGTTAGAAAGAGACGAACGTACATGCACACATTGCCTTTGTTAAAGTGCAAAAATAATAGAGAGAAAGGTCGTTTATCTCTTTTTATGGTAGAGCGGTATCTTGCCGCCGACGCTATTATGGAAGACAATTTTGGCGCGAAAGAAAACTGCTTATTAGTTCTTATTCTCGAGAGCGTTTCGCTATGCTACTTTGAAGCTGAAAATGGAGTTAGGAAATAGTGGTTTTTTGTTTTTGTTCTTTATAGAGAAACTTTGTAGTAAAAATGTTTACTTATAACATTCTTTTGTAGGTTTTAAATTTTAGGTAAATTTATATAAGTATTACGTTGTGTTAGTGAGGCTTTTGTATTATTTTAAAAGATATTATAAGTACCTAGTAAGATCATGTAATTTATAATAAACGAGGTTGTTACAATTTAAGGTTCTAAGTAATTAATCACTTGCACCCAAATTCTATAAATATGCATTTTGATTTCAGCATTATCTATGGCGTGAAATAATAGAATTTAGAACGTAGACAATACCTCATTAACCATTCACTCTATTTTTATTCCACATTTTTTTTTTAATGGTTTATGGCTTGGATGCTAGTCCTTTAAGCCAAACAATTTATTTAATAGTCAAATGCTACAGACCAAAAAATATATAGGTACTTAGATTGAGAACTCGGAACGAATGAGCGTAGTAGAAAAAAACATAACGTGCTAATTAAATTATAACGTTTCCCGGTACATTTCTCGGCAGGTCGTGCTCTGTAATACGTACGTCAAATCGTTAAAAAAGACAAAGATTTACTTAATTTTTTTGTTCTGAAAACTAAGCGTATACATTTTTTGGTCTGAGTCATTATGCATAAAGTGCCTTTTATTTTTTTAGAAGTCTTTATTTTGATTTATTATTGTTATTTTATTTTTGTTATTATTATTTTAATATTTCGTTACTATTGGGGAAGTATATAATAATAACTATTCAGCACAAGAGTTGTCTCCCTATACTTGTATATTATTGTGTCGTATTTCCCAGACTTTGATAGATCAAAGATATTTACAGACTGTGAACTCCTACTCTACGCCAAACGAAGAAATCTATAAGGTAACTGTTCCACCGCCGCTATTTATATTGAACTGTTTACTATGCCTATTAACTTAGATATTAGTAAATAAAACAAGTGTAAGAAAATACTAGGCAAGCTATTTCTTATGATGTTTTCATAAATCTTTGGAACAGAAAAGCTCTTAGAATTGGTTATGTAGGTGTATAGTGTGTAGCATTGTAACATATTGGTTTTACGGAAAAAAAGAACTACAGTGTATTTATTTATCTATGGTCTCGATACAAATACATTCCTTTCTCTGTGTATACAGATGCATTCCTTGCTCTGTGGTCTCGATATTAAAATTCCCGCCAAAACGTCGTTATTGAACGAGTAATGAACGAAACGAACTGATGCCGCCACCTAGCGGTGAAAATGAGAACTCCGATTCTCGTTCGATCCGCGTTAGGTACATACGAATTGCCGCCATCCGTCCGTGTCAAAATTCATAAAAAAAAAATAATTCGTGTCATGCGTTCATTTTGGTGAATTCAAAATAAACCTAACTGTGCCCTGTGCGTGTGTGTATATGAAAAACGAAGAAAATAGTGTCTTAGTCTTAGAAACTAGTGTGATCTGCATTTCGGCGTGGCGGGTGAGTGAAAATTACCAGCTTTCTTACTTGTATCAAATAGGCACATTAAATCCTACCTAACCTACATTACCCTAAAAAAAAAATAACAATAATAATATTTTCTTTACTATTTGGTGTGCAGTTTATGTATGATGCCTCGCAAAACGGCGATTACCGTCGTCAGCCGTGTGTAGAGGAACCGAAGTAAATCGTACTGAAGGTCTCATTTTCTTTCTTAGCCTGTTGACACGCCCGAGGGCCATCAGAACCGAGATGTTTGCCGTCAATTTGTCGGTAATCAACTTTTTAATTCCATTAACCGTTTCTGTTTGTTGTATACAGCGCTTAAATTGAACGTTTGATTCTCATAATAGAAAGATTTGATTAGATTCGCGGCAACGGATGAAGATACCATCTTGAGCTTTGGTATTCGGTAAAGATTGTACCTTGTCAACTGGCAATTATTGGTTTTGCGGGACATAAACGTTTTGATTATTATCAACTGTGTTTACATTTCAATTGAAATGTAAATTGGTTTTCGAACATCACTTATTTTCTCGTAAGTCCTAACAATGCTTACATCCGTGTTGGTGTCTTGGCACTAACATTAGTGTACCGAAAGAAAATAGGATTTTTTTCATGTAATAAGGTTTAAAATCTATCAAAGAAATGTGGCTCAAATTAGGTAACTGGGTGTATATCTGAAGTATTCTTAAAAGAGAGACGTAGTATTCTAAATTCAATTTAATCTTGTTGATATCTTGAATGTATTAAATTACGGTCGCAGGGTTTGAAGAAGATTGAAAGCTAGATTCGTTGCTAAAATTAAATTTATAACAAAATATAATTTTCTGTGTATATGCCGACATTATCTAGCAAGATTTCTCCAACGATGTTGATACGTGTGTAGCCTACATGTACCTATTCTTTTAAAGAAATTCAAAATGCAACCTACCAAGGTAAAAGAACTTCATTAGATAGAAAGGAATTAACAAAGTTATAATAATGAAGATCAGTTCTTCAGTCATCAATATAATTACAGATTATACTATAAGTATAGGTGCCATAGAATTAAAATAATAAGTGCAAATTCATAATTTACCCCTCTGGTTAAAAATACTATATAAATAAACTTATCATGGATTTATTCAGGACTGCTCTACGATAATCAAATCAAAACTAAAGGGAATTAGGTATCAGTGTCGTTCATGTAACGAACAGGTAGTTAGTTCTAAGGTTTCAGGTCAAGCGCGAAGTAATTCAATTTGAAGGTACCATATCGTGCACAGCCGGCTCCGGCGCTCAGGCGGGGCACAATTTACTCGGACTAAGCATCCACAGCCTTCCAGCCAAATTAAATGACGCTGCAGTTCCAAAGAAAATGCAATCACCGCCCGGTATATTCCCTGATGCAAATCTCAATTTCCGAGTGACTGTGCCCCGCTATTCCTTACGCTAATAAAACGTGCACCAAACGGAGATGCTGTTTCGCCCGCTGATGAACGCCAAATGACGTTATGACAGCGCACGCCGCCATTTAACGCCTATTTGCTTCCAATTTCAAATCTTCCGCGCTCCCCCACGGTTCCGGCCAGCGCGAATGGGGCATAGATAATGGGTTTTGTTTTTAGTGCAAATGATACTGGCTTGAATGATTCCCAAAACGTACTTGTTTTTGAGTTGGTATTGAGGTTGCAGTTTTAATTAAAATTTTTTTAGGCCTTCATCAAAGTTTTCTGCATAAGCTCTTCGCATGGAACGTTCAGCCGAATGAAATTTGGAATGACTGTGAGCTCCTGAATGGGAACAAACAGGAATAAAAACTGTTAGCTGTGGCCGGAAAAAGAAAATGAAAGAAATCAATATGCACGAAACGGGCAGAAAGGGGTTCTCATCAAAATGAACTGAGACACAGAACGTTATACAATTTTTCCTCGTTTTCGTTCTGTTTTCAATCGAAAGATTAAAATGACAATGATACCTAATATTAAAACAACCATTATTTAGTAAGTGGAAACAATACAGAACTATCAAATAAACCAAGTCAATATCATATTATCTACAGATAATCTTTAATTTAACTTTGTGATCGGCAAATTGTTATAGAAACGACGTACGATAATATTTAGCAATATTATTAGTATTTTGTGTTAAGACAATGCGTACCATGAAACTGCGGCGG
>LGAG01000176.1:126457-145778 GCA_001278395.1 Lerema accius
GGCGGGGCACGCGGCGGCTATGCGAATATCCGTCGTGCCATTCCCGGGCGCGGGCGGCGGAAACCCGAGGATATTCAGTTTTCAGCCTTGACGCTTTTCGATATTTTACTGTTATTTACTGCTTTTATTTATGTTGGCTATTCTTCGAGAATGTTTGCCTATTTTTTGGGATGTCGGTTTTTGGTTTATTTATTCCCTTTGTGAGTTTCAACAAACGTTTGTACGCTGTGTAGATTCTAACACTGAATGGTGAAATTTATTTGTAGATTCTTGACTAGGTACCTAACATTAATTAAGCACGGTAATTTATAGTTAGATATTATAGTTTCCAGTTGATAACTGAACCAAGTGTAATTGTAGTACTTGCACCAAAACCGAAACATATAGGTACTTAGCCTATCGTCACTTACACAATAAAGACGAATCCAATGATACCTCATACATTGAAATCCTTCAAGTCGTTTGGGCTGTAGAGCGTACCAAAAAATAGACATACATACACTCAAAAAACATTGACTATCCTGCTTCTGGCGCATTCCGGTAATAATATTTTAGTACATTCTTAACATGCTTAGAATGTTGTGGATTGACTTTAACTTTTTGAAAGTTTACTACTAAAATAACAATTTAACTCATCTAAAATCGTCTACATTTGTATGTAAAAATTTGTATGTACTTATCTACGTTTTGTGTAAAAGGCCTGTGTTTAGTAAATTGCCTCAAAAGTTTTGATAAAGGAACATCCGCCAGCCTTTCAGTCGTTCAAGGGGCGGATGTTCGTGTATTCAGTCTGCAGCCGCTATGAGCCTCACATCGATATTTATTTCCTATTTACACATTCTTGTCAATCTTTCTGTTTAAGCCAAGTCACTTATTTTTGTTTGTTTATTGCCGTCGCAGTAAGAATTGATTCTTATTAAGTTAGTAGCTGACATTACATAATAGGTAATTTATTTAATAGTCTTTCTGTCTACATATGTGTATTTTGGTTTTGTTTGAAGACATTTTCAATATCTCAACAATTTTCGTTCCTTTTTCAGGCAAAAAATACTATGGATATCGTGAAAACCTTGAGAAAGTCCATTTACTTAGTTAGTAGGTTCAGCTAATACAAGGTGATAATGAGAAAATTACTAATTTTTTATTTGTTAGGAACTATGATAATTAAAATTCTTACTTTAGGTTAGTCCTCTTAGTAAATATTAGTAGTCTAATTAGTTGAGTACTCAATGGTTAGTATTTGTCCCATTCAAAGTTGTTCAAAACGAAAGAATTGTCTTTTAATAATCATTCCTAAAAATATCAGAAGGTAACATATCACTTCGTAAACACATATTTGTAAATCTCGTAAAGCCAAGCGTTCCCTTGGTGCTTTTGTGTTCACCCTTTCGCGAGCACTGCGCCGTGCCGGTCACTTTGTGTTCAGCTTAGACGACGAAGATATAGTGGACTACTGCTGGAAATGATTGCGAGAGACGTCGCTCTTATTATCCTAGAGATATCTCTCTCCTATTATCTTACTGCACCAGAACAAGGGTAATGTTTTTCGAAAGTGTTTATCTATATAGGGACGTCTCTGTACGGCTCAAACAGCTTAACAGATAGTAGCACTGCATTAACTGCAAACTCTTTTGATATTTTCGTATAATAAAAATTACAAAATGTCATTAGATATGCGTCCTTTGTGGGAGTTTCCTATGTTGTATGTAGTAATCCCATGATTAATTACTAGATTGACTAGACATAACATGATTAGTTTCTTTCTAGTTTCTAGTTTTCTTTTTTCTTCACATTTCTCTTTAATGTTATATTGAGTTTTGACGCTCTGAGCTTCGTTATAGCTTGTGTGAATGTTAGAACGAACCTAGTTCCTACATTATAGGTATTTAGGAACTATCTGAAGTACGAATGAGGATGAACAATTCATCAGCTTTGTAAATCGGAACACTTCCACGCATCTCTACATCCGTATTCCTAAAGTTACTGGCTACATAAGAGTGTATGAGCGAGACTTTTATTCGCTTATCCGATTAGGTTTTCGTATATGCTTATAAGCTCTTTGTGGGGCGTTTTTGTCGCAGTTAAAACGATTAATCGCAGCGATTGTGCGCGGCCGCGCGGAACCGCTCCTTCAAAAGGAACCCCGCAATCGCTTTATATCGTCTTTGTATTCGTAATGGTCATTTGTTTGTCCATTTTATGTAGTAGGTATGGTAAATAGATATATATTGGCTATCGCAAATATCGAAGTAGGTACCGTGCGTACAGCTGTAGTGCTAGTAGTATTTTATGAATGCTATCCTTCTTTGAAGAATAGGTACCTACTCTAAACTTAAATTTTTGGAGTATTCTAGACTTAAAGCCTGGTTTTCCTCAAGCATTCTCAATTGAGGAAAAGATAAGAATTCAAATGTATGTAGGTAAACGTATGTAACTTTTTAGCAACACTGGTAACAAATCATACATATAGGTAGACTTTGTTGAATTTTACGGGCAAGTCCAAATATTTAAAAGATTTATTTTAATGCTAAAAAGTGCTGTTTACCACATTATCCACCTACCTGTTTCTCTTAAGTTAAAGCTAATTAGCACATTAACAAAAACTACACAGTAGACGAATCAGCGTACAGAGGGTACAGAACTAAGCCAGTAACTCAATCACACGCCCACAACTCGTAATAAAGGATCCTCTATCGAATTACCGCGTTTTGCGCCCCGCCATTATGCGAAGAATCGTCACAAACGAAGCATTGTTGGAGACACTAGCTGCCATTGTCTGCTGTTATCGCCCCACCTCGGTTTTTGCTGCTACTCTTCCGTTTCGCAATGATTTATTAAGCAGACGAGCAGTTAGGCAAAAAGTATGAGCGGTGGAAGGATTTTGCGATGGCTGTACAAAATTTAGTTCCATTAATTTCCTAAACATGAAGAAATAAGGTACATACGAGTATGTAGAACTAAAATATTTATTTCGGCTTAAAGTGATAGTTGTTATTGCGTGATTCATTTGGTTTCAGTATTTAGAGGGCGTCCATTATCTATTTAGGTGATTTTGGGGATTTTTCACCGCATATCACCCCAGTTAAGATCTCTTAAAACTTAATTAATAACCTCTTTTTCCTTTAGATATGTGGGATTGATTCCACTCGACCTCCTCCTATAATTGAATGGTCACCGTTTTACTTCCAAACTGCTATATCTACAGGAAACCTTATAAAACAATATTCTTTTAATCAAACCCTCACAGAGGCACTCTTACCATAGGCACAAAACCTGTAACTAAATCAGATCCCTATTATTATATTTATTTACATTCGTCAGTGACAATGAGTGTCGATGTCGACCTCGCGCCCTTACAAAACCTTATCGTGATATTTGTTCAGTTTTTATTTTACGATACACCTCTATCAAACAAATCTGCCGTTACATTGTTATCTAATGTTCTTATTGCTAGGAAATAGGGTTGAGATTCGCTTGAATATTATTCAGCGAGGAGGGAGTGTAGCATGGTTCTTTATAAGCGGAGTCGGAGCGGAAATAAGCTTCTTTGTGACACTATCGTATCGGATCGTCAACCGCTTCCTTTCCAAAGATTATTATAGACATAAGAGCAAATAAAAGTTATCTAGACGCTGTGGATTCATGGGACTATAGTTTGTTCCGATAAAAGAATATAACATTGTTTCCTTTTAATAACACTGAACATTCTATTTTGATTTTTTTAAACTGATGATAGAATTTTTAACTATCTCGTTGCAACTCATGCAGAGGCTAATTGGTCGACCTAAATGTGGTTGCATTATCACTCCGACGTGGTTTAACACCTGTTGTTTAATCACAAACATACGAATTGTAGCTCGGTGCTACGAAACACCAAAAGACTCAAGATTTTTTTTTATTGTCTACCATATCCAACGCTAGCTTAGCCGGTAGCCGATCATAAGGAATTGTTATCATAGACATTACAAGTCAGTTGTTTTGTGCCACTTATATCGGCCGCCTACACAATGACCACCGTTTATTCAGTAAACAGCGGCAGTGACAATCAGTCGGACGCCTTTCATTCGGATGCCGGCGTCATAGCGCCTCCGGGGCGTCACAAACAAATAACTCGACAAAGTGAGTTCAGAAATCACCGTGATTGAAGCCTAGGGCGTGTTACGTGACGCGATGGAAACTGGTCGCTATGGATGGTCGACTTGCTAATACCTAAGACTTAAAAAGTTTTTTTTGGAATAATCTGTAAATTGACAACAGTAACAAACTAACAACCTATCACTCTAAATACCCTGCATCTTCGTTTGGACTTGAAATTTGGAATAACTTTAAAGATAATGCAAGCGCGTAGATACAAGTCTGAAATTTTATAACAATTTACATGGAAAAAAGTTCGGAAAGCTTATGTTACAAATACATTTTGGAAATAACTAAAAGACTTACACTATCACACTGCGTTTGATACACAGACACGTCAACCACACATATCGGACAGAAGGCTTCGTTGACAGACCCATTGATGTAAACTTCTGTAAGATGTTAACGACATATCGAAAGACTCTATAGTCTATTGCGTGACATACTAAATAAGCTACTTAATCGAGACCGTTGCTGCTTCGGCGGTCTACCATAGACAGTCAGAGGCAGCAACACACCAAACCTGCAAATGTATTTAAGTTATCATTACAAGTAGCTAGTCTAAATAACTAAATCTCCATATCTGATAGCGACTGGCAGCAAACTCCGTAATAGCCCGCGTATCGCATGCGGGTCACGCGCGGCCGTCGCACGACACAAAGGCGTCAAATTTGCACGTCGCGTCCACCGCTCCGCGTTCACGAAAAATTGCCATTATGTGCCCCGGGCGCCGGGCGCCGGGCGGCGGGCGCAGGCGGCGGCACACACCATTGTTGCTGCCTGTTGTATGTGAGGAGTGACGTTTGATAGGCTGTTTAAAGAAGATCCTATTCATGGTTGAAGTTTTTACCTTTCAGTGGCCTTTTTAGTTTAGTGGTTACGCGAACTGTAGAGTGCAAATAGGTTGACGCTGTTTGAAATCTGTCTGTTTAAATAACGCATTTGGCTGTCGGCGAAAGTCAACATTATTCGTTATTTAACATTTTTTATTTTATCATACATATTGTAATTTTTGCCTAATAAAGAATTACATAATACTCGTAGATGCTCACAATAATGTAAATTTTGTAGATTAACACGCAGTTATTAATTTGTTAATGATATAACATAAATATGCCATCGGTTATTGAAAATGCAATCCATATATCACGATTCAAGTGATTAATGGTTACGTTATAATAATTATTTAACGTGAATTATTACCAATCTATTATCCTTTGCATTATTTTGAAAGCTTCACGCACCTATATCTGATCTATAGCTATTGAGAATTATTTAATTCTTGATTTAATCCGGTAAATTAGGTATTTGAAAAAAGAACAACTATTTATTCACCACATACGTACCTACTAGTTTATAATGGGGTTTTATTTAAAAAAAATAATGAATGAAAATGAAGACTAATTGTATTTGTTAGCTATTTAAGAACAGAACGATGAACATTTTTGCTTTTCTTTAGTGGTTGTTTGTGCCATAATAAAACTGAGAAAGAATTTTGAACAGACGTGCGAAATGGAAGGACAGACACGCGAATAAACTAAGAGCAATAGTAGCCAATCTTTAACAATTAGATAATACCAAGTAATTATGAAAAAAATCTTTTTTATTTTAACAAATATTTATTTTTAATTTCTAAGTAATATTTTTAGTTTTAATTGTGTATATATTCATGTATATATTTGAAAGACAATTAAAGTTTTAATACATTATGTTATTTTTACATTTGTGATTAATTTATGGTATGAATATAATAAATTCTTTAGTATAGAAATATTGCACAGTCTCGAATAGTAGAGTGACCTGACAATATTCGGGTAAACGCACCAAATTGCGGCCATCCAACTCAAATTACGGTTATTGTGAACGTTTCTCTTGATACACGGCTTGGATTACCATGATACCCCATACAATATTTAAAAACAATTATCAAGAGATTTAGTTTTGCTTTCAATGGCATCGACTCTTTGATGAGGCGTAGTAGGGAGATAATTAAATGTATTTTTAAGCCGTCTTATAAGTAATTTATACTTTTACATACTTTAAATTAATATACCTATGTGTTATCCTGCTGAAGAATAGATGAGGAAACTCTGGAAAATATAAAACATTATTCAAATTATTATTGAGATGATATGCATCAAATCTAGTACCTAATCGGTTATACCAGACCACTTTCATTGATCGTCAAATGACGGGCATTGTGAGTCATGTCCATTTCTTGTGCACCCATCTCCAAAATTTGCATGAAGCAGTTTCGCTGCCTGTCGTCCAGTACCGATGTAAATTTCATCATTGAAATAGCATGGGCATTCCGAACTGGCTTAAAATATTTTATTCGTTAAAAACTAATCTTTGGAAATATAATGACAGTTGTAATTTGTGATTAATAAAATAATTTATAATTCTGATTTCAAAATTAGTGTTAGATAAGTTACTATGCGAAGTAAAGTATAATGAAATCACTCAGTATTTTTTCAATCGGAGATAGTAAGTGCCAGTGCTAGTTAGAACTTGGTAATTATAATAATTTATGCCTTTTAAAGTTTTTAGTTGTTCCTCCACAATATCTTCTTAAAATAAGAGGACAAAACACATTAAAAATTAAGATATAAGTAGGTACTTGTTAAATAATAAACAAACATTAAAATTCGAAACGATAATAGGGCAGCTAAATATTAATCGAATTTAGAATAATACGGGAATGTTATTTAAATTTCAATCTGTCCGTCTGTAGCCGCGAGCAAATTTTCAATTAGGATCTGCCGCCGCGTAAACGGATTGCTTGTTGCTGTTTTATTTTTTAATCTCACCGCTACCGCTCGACTGTTTTCAATGACATTACCTCAGTTTTGCTATTTTAAAATAATCTTAGACTGGAGGAATTACGAGAAGATAATATTTTTAAATAAAATATCGTATAGGTAGTTTAATATTATGTAAAGAGTATAGTAGTAATTATGTTTCTCTTCCCCCCAATCCCTTTTTCATTACATATGCAGTTTTTATCTGCCTATATTTAGTTTCAAATATGATGCAGAGACATCCTTTGTATCCATTATCCATCCATCCTTTGACATAGTACCTAATTGAAAGTTCGTTAAAATATAGGTACGTATCCTCATGTGAAAACAGTTATTTTTTTTTAGGCATTTTGTTTTTTTATATTGAAGTGAATTGATCTCATTACGCCTAAATATGATTAACTGATTGCCTAAATATGATTATTATTATGATTATCTATACTCATGACACAAGATTGTTAAAAATATTTCAAATTTTTACTTAATTTTATAGCATTTTTTGGACAGATTCACCATTTCTTCAAGCGTTCAATCTATATTGAGTGAGCCATTATTTATAAAAACGTACCTTCTACTACTTTGTTCACTACTAAGAACCGTGTCAATATTTTTCAACTTTTCAGTCAGAGATAAAATAAAAATTTTGTTTATATTTTATTGAAAAAATCTAAAAGTAGATAAAGGCTAAGTAAGTAATTTGCGGCGAGGCGCGAGGCGAAAGACGCGAGGCACGAGGCGGGGGCAATAAAGCCGATCTCGCCTCGACAATTAGTAGCTAAAGGGTGTTTATTTGTAGGGGGCACACTGCTGATGCCACGATTCCATAAAACGAGGGATATGTTTTTTATATTTTTATAGACGATACCCGCGGCTTTGCCAGCGGAAGAGTAGAATTCATCCCAGGGGAACCTATAAACGGGATGCAATCTATCCTATGTCCTATTCCTAGATTCAAACTATCTGTGTGCCAAGTTTCAGCTTAATCCGTTCAACGGTTAGAGCGTGAAGGAGGGACAAACATCCAAACATCCTTACAAACTTTCACATTTATAATATTAGTAGGATTCGATTGCGCCATTGGGAATTGATTATGAGCGTAAATTTGGATCATCAGTTTCTTTGACGCGTTTTAAAATAATTATGTAATTATTTAAAATAATTTAAAATAATTGTTTTGGCGAATTATAACACTGTGATTGATTATGGTTCCATAGTAGGAACGACATAAGTTATTATTTTTTAGCAGTCCCGCTTACTACTAAATTTTATGAACTAAATTATATAAAAACAATACATCATTGGAAAGTATTATTTCTTAGAATTGTTATATTTTTCTTTGTCTAAGTATAAGAATTTGTCCTGGTCATGTATATTTACCTGGTCACCCTACTGTGCACGGACGAGAGCCGCCCGAGGCGCCGGTCCCGCCATCACGCTTCTAATCGCTGTGAACGGGAGCGATTCCTTACACAAACTGTCCTTATTGTTTTTTATTGTCCACAAATATCACTGCCACTGAGAGCGTAGTTCGCGCACAGTAGGATAATCTAAGAGGTAAGTCATTTTAGCCGACTGTCCCAGAAAAGGAATTTTCAAGAGTATAATGTATTAGGTATGTTCATTTTTTTACCAGCGCCAAAAACCAAAATGTCTACGAATTACAACATATACTCGTACGAAATGTCATTTAAACGGGGTAGTGACATATAAGCTAAATAGGTAACTTTTATGCCCCCAAAATTTTTTACTCTTTTCTTGTTTATAGTGTACACCCTCGTAGCCCAATACTAGGATTCCCTCCCTCTATCTTAGTTGCCACGGACATCATTTGTGAACAAAGGACATACACTCAGACCATGTACGAGTAGGTACGTACAGAAACAAAGATATAATTTACATTTCTGCCTTGCCGGGAATCGAACCCAAGACCTCTACAAGTCGTCAAAATTTTTCAAGTCTAATTTACTAGTTCTTGCAATATTCAATAGAGGAATAAACGCAAAGCAAAATACTACGAAAGTCCAATTTTATTTTTATTGTTAGATAACTAGATACAAGATTGTTAAATATAATCGTCTTGACAACTAAACAACACATCTGCCACTATAATCCATCCTACAATGTTTATTCGGCAGTAATTGAATGTGTTCGGCATTAATCCCCCTTATTTTTAAAGAAGCTCCCGCGCCGCTGACTTTTTGAGGACTTTCGAGAGCTTTCGCGAGCTTTCGAGTGTTCACACATGTCGTTCTTCATTACAGTTTTAATCATAGTTTTGAACGGTGTTTATAATGTAGGTTCACTTGTTTCGTCATAGATTACATGATTTAAATCATTGATGCGATAAAAAATCCAATGATTAAAATGTACTGTTTTATTGTTTAGTTACTGATATTTTTGTTGGTATCCAATATTATTTCAATATCAGTCAGAAGCAGTCAGTTTCGTTATATTCATTGCTTCAATAACTACTTGAAGCAGTCCGACTACGGTCAGGGTAAGAACGCAGTTAAAAATAAACTTCATATCAATTTAGTCATTTTTTTATTAATAAAATTCATAACTGAAACCCTGATACTAAAAATATTAAAACTTAAACATAAAAATGCCTTTAATTTCTATTCTGGCCTCTTTCATTCATATGAGCGTCTAGGCCAATCTACAATGATGTAATCATACTAGACAAACTTAATATCATTAACAACTTAAAGACAATCTACAAATATACGTAAAGTAAAACAAATAATATCCACTTACTGCTTGTTTGACTATTTTTACGAGAATTCAAACATTTTTTTTTATTTATTTAAAAATGTAGTTTGTGTTATAAATAAGATACAAATAATAATAATGTTCATAAAGAGTACAGAAAAACAAAAGTCCGTCAAAGTATGCTGACTGACTATTTGTTATTTCTTTCGTGAACCATTGTTTCCTAATGGAAAAAAAGAGATTTTCCTGTAAGTATTGTTAAAAATATAACAACTTTTATTACTAAATTAACAACAATTCTGTCTTTATTTATTACTTAAGTTATTTCTTTTATTTTAGTCATGTTTGCTCTCTTCTCATATTATACAAATAAAATTGTGTAATTGTATGTACAGTACATAGTAACAACTAAATATTGTATTATTTATTTCAAAACTTATGTCCAGTTGTGCAGCTTAAAAACATAAGGCATAGGCATTTAATCACTTTTTTAACTTTATGTGTTATTTGACTTTATTTTAAATATTCTTTTTAAATTAAATATCACCATAAAATAAGGAAGACTTGAATTTTATTAATGAAACTAATTTTTCGTAACAAAAGTAAATTTTAAAACAAGACTGAACAAAGTATGAAATGTTTAAATATGGACGAAACGCTTTAAAAACAATGTAACTATTATTATTATCTTTGTTTATTAATTACAACAACGATTTTCACAATTAATCTTTGGGAGTACATTTTGGTATCAGTTCAACATGACGGTGATTTCGGTACAAATGTCAAACATAATGAAACTATAAATTATTATCTAATCATTGCTTAGAAAGAGAACAATTAGGTACTTAACCATAAATACGTCATAGTCACAAGTATTTTACAAATTGACAACAATAGTTAGCTATTCAACTATTTTATAGTACAAAGTGAAGCTAAGCTATGATATGTTATCTATTCGAGTCGAGGCGAGCCTCGGAAATCTAACTACATTGCACAAGTAGAGTCTATTGATTGCACGATCGCCTATCATATAGTAATAACAATTTAATGATATGTACATCCTTGTACACAAAACAAATATACACAGTACATTGTATTGACTGTCTAATTTTTGTTGGCTAAAAACAGGCAAAAAATCTTTTTGTTACTTAATTTGTTATCATCATGTAATTCAACATTAATTGAAAAAATAGTCTATATAAAAAGAATTTGTAACCACCTGGGCTGCTTCAATAATGCAACATTATCGTGTTTAAAAGTAAAAAACGTAAGTATAAAACAATTTATCTAGACATTACTTTTAGCAACTTCTTTCTCTATATACAACTGTTTACCTACTGCATAATAGTTTCCGTCGCGTGTATCATTTTTTTTCTATCAGCACATCACTACTAACCTTTTGCTTGAACGTTCACATTTGTCTCAAACAGCACTATCTATAAGTTCACCACACAGACACCACTAGAGTATAGTATTTCAGTCTTATACGCTGTCAGGAGACGAGTCTCTTTCGGTCGAGGTGGAGGGCCGCGGCTGCTCCCAGTGCGCGGGGAAGGGTCGCGCGGGGAGCGGCACCGGCCTTCATATGACGTGCTGAGGAGGTTCCTCGTCCTTCATGAGGACGTAGGCCACGGGACGCTTGACGTCCGCCGGCGGGGACGGCGTCCGCCGCGGGGGACACCCGCACGGCGACAGCGCGCTGTTGTACAGAGCGCTGCTGTACAGTGCTCCGCCGTACAGGGCCTAAAGAATAAGATAAGTTAGGGATTAAGTCGTTTAAAGTTACGTATAGTGGAATCCTACACATTAAGTGACATTGATTGAAACGCTAAGGGCTTGAAGTATTTTAATTTAACCATAACCTGACCGTCCGTTTATCATGTCTCTTTCTAAGCGTGGTATTAGGCAGGATAACATTAGTTGATGTATTTTAGATATTGCATAATCAACTTACTTAATCCTGTCTTAGCGTATAAAGTTAGACTTTTACTGCATTACCATTACCTGTAGATGCGCCAGCTCGGCAGCAAGCTTGCCATCGTCAGACGGTAGCTTCGCAAATGGGTAGAAGGGGTAGGGGAGCGGCGGGAAGAATGCTCTGCTCAGGTCTGGTTTCTCCTGCAGCAGATGATGTGACACGGGCAGCTGCGGCACGGGGTGCGGCAACGACGGGGTCATCAGTCGCGGCACCGGAGCCATCAGACCGCTGATACCGAAACCGAATTTGGGCTCCTTCTTCACTAACGCCTTGGGCTTGCGTCTCGGACGATATTTGTAGTCTGGATGCTCTTTCATGTGCAGCGCTCTGTGAATTGGTACATTTATTAAAGGAATTCTTAGGATGACGTTAACATGCCCGCTGAAACACGGAAGCACTCGACAAACTTTGACCAATAGCGCTTATTCATCCAATTAATAACCGCACCGCACTTTAAATCTAACATTCCCTGTCTGTTATGGTGCATTTACATACAGATGTAGATTGGGAAAGGCACAGACATTATATTATAAACTTATATTAACTTCTTATTTATATATCAGTGGTAAGAGGCCTACCTACTACAAAGTTACTTTGACATTAAAAAGTCTTACAGACTTTAATTCAAGACATGGGGAACTCAACCCACGTTCAACCAATTAGCGCAGTAAAATGAGAACAAGGTAACAGAACGCGGGTCGCGATCCGAACCTACCGATCATTATTCAGTTTTAACTTCATAATCCCATCGAATAATAACAAAACGCCACAATAGCGTGGCGCTGGGCAGAATAACATTATTATTTATGCAATAAAGCGCACAATTGTCGCGAACGCCCGCCGCCCTTAAAACAACAATGTCGATTCAACAATGCGCGGATTATTGCATTGTCCTGTCACAATCGAATGTTATTCCACACCACTGTCTATGTGCTGCGGTCGGACCGAGCGATACTGCACTAGAATACGAGCGGAGTAAAGTTCAAGTTCGAGTGATTCGAGTTGCAGTTGTGTCGTTTATTTCAGAGGCGTCGGCCGACACTGCGTCCGATTATGCTAGCTTTGTGATAGAATCGCGATTGTCAGCGAGGCGATTGTAATTATTCGAATGGTCGAGGGTGGATGATAGTTCACGTTCGGAATGCTGAGGTTTTTGAATATCTGTTTGTTCGATGTTAGAGCGCCATTTTCCCGGTTTGCTGACTTTCATAGTTCGTCAGAAACACTGAGTGGCTATTGTTTAGTTTTTTAGATTGTATGTCGCGTCGTGGTTTTGAATTCGACCTCCCGCTATGTGCAGTCTTAATTTTTGAGATACCTGTATTGAAGGTATTCATAAATTATCAATTACTGTAAATACAAATATATGTTAATAGTAGGCATGGTAAAGTAATTTGAAAGAGAAGTATATTTAAAAAAAAACATGTTCAAGTATCATAATGTGTTTATTTAAACTCATTCAAGATTTAGAAAATTTGAGTAGATATCTGATTATGGAATTTAACGTAAAAGAATGAAAAAATATTTCCTTCCATTTTGTAAAAACTAAACAATACACAAACAATTTTCATATTATTAAAATAATTGCAAATAAATAATATTGACCAATGTATAAACAGCCTTTACTCCTAATTTCTTACGCGTTATGTAATAGTTATTGAAATATAATAATACTATATTGGGTATTTCATTCATGACTTATCATAAATCGATAGGGCGAAGATGTTTGGGAACGAAAAAGCAGGGGTCATCGAACCGGGCACTATCAATTCGTTCATTACTGTTTGCCGGACAAGCAAACACGATAAGCCCAAGGAAAATAACAGAGTATCTCGCCGAGAAAAAAAGCCTATCTACGTTTTATCGGACACTTTTTTGGCGTATTTTCTTTAGACTTAATCGAGTTTGGTCAACAGCGACATATCGATACGATTCTCGATATGAAAGCCGCTTTATTTCGTTGGTTATTGATATTGGTATGTCAATAACTGACATGCGGAGTCGATTTTTTCTTATGAAATAAGTTTGATGTGTTTATGTTACGGTGTAGGATATTTTTTATGGAATAACGCAGTAATCCAGTCTGTATAAGGAAATTGTAGGAATGTCGTAGGTTTTATATTTCTCTATCTATTGCTTACCTTTTGTGCAGTAATTTGTCTTTTTGATGACAAACTTAAGATATCTATTTTTTTTGTGCCGTAACATACAGTTAAATAGTGGGAAACAGAAAATATGGGATTGCAAATTAAACGGTGTTATTATTATCTTACCTATTATTTCTTTGATACCACCGACTAACGACAGTGAAGCACACAGTAACTTTTACATTTAGGGATAATCCTGAGTCTTATAGATATTACGACACTTAAATATTTTATCCAACGATATTTTAGTCGTCAAGTACCTACGTTACGATATCGTGGAGTATAAGGGAATGCCGTGTATGCGTCGTGGGATCGTGTCGTAGCCCGTCTATTGTTTTAATCAACAAAAGAGTTCAACGCGTTTCTTCATTAGTCTTTGGTAGTAAGAAAACTTAATTTATTTATTTTGTCTTGGCAATCAGCTGGCTTACGAAAAGTTATTTTTTTTTACTATTTAAATAGCAATATAACTAAGTACATTTACACTGTCCATATAATAATTTAGGTACAATTTAGTTTATCAGTGTCTGATCCTATGGCATTATCCAACGGCTTATTAGTATACTATGCTCAGATAGATAGAAATGTCAAATATAACACTGTTTTTAGTATTTATTTTAAGTATTATATTAGTTCATGTAAGAAAGGAAGTGCTTCTACATCCACGCGTTGTTTGGTGTTTGCCCTCGGCCGCTATCGGTCAACAATGGTGAGAGGCTTGGCTGTTTACATTCATGCCCGGCCATACATACATGCATAAAAATATTTTATCGTCTTATTTGATCGCGCACAATCTAACGGACACTAGGCCCGCGATATAATACGTGTAGCGTCCTCTGTTTGAACTGGACAAGAATAAGTCGAGTGCGTTTAGTTATGGGTTTTATTTTATCTTTTTTTTTAATTATCAACGATTGATTGAGGCAACAGGAGACTCCAGAGCTGGTAGCTTCATCGCTCAAAGAGTTAGTTTCGCTATTCAGCGAGGAAATGCTGCCAGTATTCTAGGAATATTGCCTCGATTGAAGAACTATGATTTTTTAAATTTTTAGCAAATATTTATTTTTAATTTCTAAGTAATATTCTTAGGTTTAATTTTGAATAATATATTCATCTATTTTATTTAATTTTAACGTATAATGTTAGTCAATTGATTATGGTATCTACATGTCGGATGTAATTATAAATTTTAACAAGTAAGAGACCCTTTTAAAAATGCAATTTTTTTCTACCGAATTAATCTAGATTAGTGTTTCTTAATCAATTAGGGATTACCGATTACCTTGGAATACCGACTATTGTGTTGTACCGACTATTGTAATTAAAAACAAAGAAGTTAATTATATTGACAAATAACATTTCAATGAGTGACATCACCTTGTGAGTAAATATTTTAATTACAATCGTTCGAAGCTAAAAGGTCGCTGTAGTTAATATTATTCGGATGGCTTTGCACCACTTCGAGTACCTACCTTCAGGGACCGTCTGAAATCCATTAACCAATATTTAATAAACCAGGTTTTAATATAAAGATTGTAGGTTTTTATATAAAGATAATGAAAACAAAACTCCCTCCAATAATCTGAAACAGTAGAGCAACTAGGTACTACCTAGTACACTTTTTTGTAGCGACATCGTTGTCTCTATAGCTTTTCAATAACCGATTAAAATTATCAGTACATTCCTCGTATAGAACGGCATGTTATCATTATTATTACAAAAGTTTATGTAATTGGGTACAATATGATTTATTGTAATGCCTAGTTCATACTTGCTGAATGCCCGATATATCGTACCTAGAGCCAATAGTACTGTGAACAAGCGGTTATAATAAAACTCTTCGGTACTCCATTGTGATACTTATCATTTTAATTTTACTTAGGTGCACTAATATCTATCGTGCCAAAGCAAATTTTACAGCATCCAATATGATGATTTATAATTTATCGATAGATTTGGTGCGAGTGAAGTAAGTAAGGGAATGAAATTAATTTTTGCACAATAACCTATCAAAAACCTAGCTAAGTATACACGGAGAGATGCAATGTTTGCAAATGATTGATGATGATTGATTGATGATGAGATGCAATTGCTTTAGGATTATAATGATACAACCTCATTGACGAAAAGAAGTTGAAATTGCAATGCAATTTTGCTTAAATTTAAACTTTCTCAAAACAATCAACCTAATCTTACAGCAAGCAAACATGAGATACCATTTAACAAGACTGCGCGACTTTCGGCGCTCACTGTACGCTCTAACAAACATTCTATAGAACGTATCAAATTGAACCCTATCGCACTCAGAATAAGAGTGTACGATTTCCATGGCCTGCCACACTTATATATACTCTTACAAAGCCAGACTGAAGGCATAATCTTGTTTTTATAGCCCTGGCGGTACCCGATAACGTTAGCGCCCCTAACAATGCAAGATATTATAACTACGAATCACAGATAATTGTCTCTGAATAGAGGGGCGGTGGATAGAATTGATTTGTTACGTATGGTGATTTTATGGCGATAAACCGCCGCGTTTGGGGAGAGTTGCCTTCTTCTATTTAGGACGGAGTGATAAATGTTGTGGTGACGGAGAACTAGGCTGGATTTGTTTCTGTATCAACTACCTATATGGGAAAGAATAATGCTTAGTTTTTGTTTAAAATATGTTGTTTATAGTTTGTAAGATCGGTAACAAATCTGTCGGGACCACCTGCTGGGCAGGTACCTTGTATACATCTGTTAATGTTTTAAATATCTGTTAATATTTTAAGGTCCTAATGTTGCTACGAAATCGGGTACGTAAATTAATGGCACTACGGCTATGTTGGCTTTCAGATATTTGATAGGAAAAATCATGACGGTAAAATAATTTCCCCTTAAGATCACTGTCACTTATGGCCACATGCAAAACCAATAGTCAAAAATATTTGTTGTACTATGCCAAATTGTTTAAACAAAGCGGAGTAATTTGAATAGCTAGAGTAAAACAATTAATTTTCGTTAACGAATCAGTGTGGTAAGTTAAATTTATGTACCTAAGTATGAAAATACATCCACAACAACAACATTATGATTGAAAGAAAGAAAGAGGACATAAAAAGGTGTTTTTATGAAGTACAACATAAAATAACAGATGAGTTATATTTATGTAAAGTGTGTAGTTTCCAAAAAAATACTTTCGACTCTAAATTAAAAAAAAATATCTTAACGCTTCGCAAACTATTTAATACATGACAGGATAACGCCATCTTTACAATACCAAGGCGTTATCACGCCAAATACCTACAAAAACAGTGTTGTACCCTGTCTCAACACTTCAATAGCACCCCACATCCAGTGTTTGCCCACAAACAACAGACACACAGGGATACAATATTATCCTTTCATTTAATTAAAAGATATCTCCCAAAGAAAGGTAGATAAGCAGCTGAACATCCCGCTAGGTAGGTATTTGCTTGTTTATCTTTCTGATTAAACCACTGTTTAGCAGTTGTATGAGGAGAATGATATTATTTAGAATACCCACAGACGTTAAGGTTTTTAAAGGTGGCGATTTTGTTAGCTACTGAGCGGAGTTCTCTAATACTTTGTCAGAATCAAGCTAGGCTACCTTGTCAGCAACACCAAGTACAGTGCCGTTTTCTTTGCCAATAACCAAGAGCATAGCATTGATGAAATTCTCCAAGTTGGTAGTTAAAAATAACCCTAGCTATCGAAGCAGCTGCTAGACCAGTTTGTTTGTCTGACGTGGCAATCTTTTTTCAGCTAGCAAAATAAAATATAGTCCAAGAAAAAGCCTTTGATGATAAATATAATTTTACAAGACTAGTAGTTACTAATCTAAATCTTTAAAACTTTATACATATAAGTTTGCACAGATACGATTTTATACTTGGAATACTGGACAGATTCTAAGGTAATAATGAGATTGAGAATCTAGAATTATTTAAATTATTTTAATTATTTCCACTACACGCCATTTTCGTCGCTGGGTAGGCAAGTCAAGTTTAAACATTTTGTCACCCATAGATAAGTATGTGTAGAAGTTTTGTTTTGTCAATCTTGTGTTTACATTCTGATATGAAATTAAAAGGAGAATATCTCTAATTAAATATGAATTTTTAAAGTTTGGTTTGTTTTAGCTGAGGGTGCGTCCCAGGTTTCACATCTACAAATAATTCTTAAGTGGAAGTTTTTTGTTGTATAATCACACGGGTGGCCTGCTGTCATAAATGCTTTGGAGATATTAAGTAGATACTTGTGTGTGAGTGTGCTAGCTATATTATAACTAACTTTACTGAAAGGTTCATTGAATTAATTATAGTTTTATAACTTACATGTGTAAAATGGTAGCAAAATATAAAACGACCCACGCTTCTTTTTCTCTGAATATAATATACCTAATGCTTCACACCAATGTTTCCGCAGTATTCCCTGAGTCGTAGGTGATATGGATAAAACACAAAGTCAAGAACATATTTTATACATAATATAGACCCGGAGTGAGATAAGACATTTATTTAAAGTCATAATTTAAATTTCTGTCTTGCTGGTAATTGCATCCAGGACCTTTTAGACATCAAACCAACATGTGTGCCATACAGGCCGTCTTAATTATGCCGATGAATAGCATTGATGATCCCGAGCTGATGAATCGTCATTCATTGTATATGTAAACTAGGAATAAAGAGTGAAAAGCTTGTAAAAGCCTTCTTTACGATTTCTGAGTACAATGTGAGAACCTTCCACAAAATAATGGGTAGATAGCCATTTACAAAGTTATCATAATTGATTTCAAGTCCACTTTTTTGATTGCAAGTGGGATAGTTAAGAAGAAATTACTAGTTAATAAATGTCCCTTTGCATTATCGAAAGCAAGAAACCTTTTATTGTACTTTAGCCGTAACCAACGATAAAGTAAAGATATCATGTGAATGTCATGCTAAAAGTCAAGTACCTACTACTTTTGAAAGAGACGCATTGTTCTCCACTTCATCCCTACTGTATTTGTTTAATCCACATGCTATCATCTGTAGGTACCTTAGTTACTCGTATGTTCTTCCTTTGTATCGTAACATTAGTTCATGCCTATAATTAAATTAAATTAATTATTATAGGTTGTTATTCTGTATCGGCTTGATAGTCGTAACTCTCACATATTGCTTACTAGCCTCCGCTCGGGATTTGACAAAAAAATGCTCCTTCATTAACAAATTTCGTTCCATTCAATCAATTGTTATGTTTGACTTAGGCACAAACATAAAAATATTCAAAATTTTGATACGAATGTCGGAACAACGAGTTAAATATATCCTATACTCAAAATACTAGACAGTTTATCTGTGCGCTAAACTAATAAAAACCTAAATATTTAATTATAGAAGCATCCGAATCCAAATATAATGACAAATCTTTACTAACAATATTAATAATTTAAAACATAAGAGTAGGGTGTGTTAGATACTAATTATCACTTGCTACGGTGAAAGAAAACATCGTGAGGAAACCTGCACACCTGAGAGTTCTCCATAAAGTTCTGAAAGGTG
>LGAG01000176.1:157729-182279 GCA_001278395.1 Lerema accius
TTTAAATAATTTAGACCTGTATTTGTATTATGATACCCATGGAGTTTTTTTGAAGAAGGAGTTGTGTAACAACGTAAGTGTATCTAATATCTAGGTCTAGGTAGGTAGATATTGAAAAGATTGGAAACGTTTAAAGATTTTCGGATATTTCCAACCAATTTCAAGTATGTCGTGGTCCTTCGCTGAGTTGCTGCAACTTGAAATGAATTGTATACGAAATCTTGAACATCGAACTCTTAGATTACCTAACTTTGCACCTAAAGCAAGGTCAGTTCACCTTTACAGACAGTAGAATCTTTTTAATAGAGCACTGCGCAGGCGCGCCTCGGACAAAACATACACCAGTATCATTTGACAATTTGTGAGCAATCAATGCATTGTCGCCGCTCTTTATTCAACGGCAGATAATACATGGAAAATTGTCATTGCTATTGTGGCCGGACCATTGTTGGCCTAATGACAGCGTTCAGGTTTAGTCAGCTTCGAAACCGGTTATCAGTTCTTGCCTGGTCGTGGGCCTAGCAGTGTCATACTCTAAATTGAATCCATCTGATACTTTCAGTGTGATAATAAACTTAGTTAATTACTTACCGTTAACTTTAAAAGGTTAAACATGATACTGCACTAGCTAACGCTTCAAAAATAAATGTCATGTTGCTTTTATATCCTTATCAAGGACTACGATGGTAAAGTCATAGAAAAACGTGTCTTTCAATTATAACTTAGCAAAGAATTGGAACAATGGCGTATCCAATCGAGGCGTCTCCAACAAAGCCAGTACCCCGACTACCGAGAAACTCTAATCCATACCACATTAAGAGACCAATGAACGCGTTTATGGTGTGGTCGCGGCTGCAGCGAAAGAAGATCTCCATGCTGAATCCAAAGCTACACAATTCAGAGATATCCAAACGTCTCGGTATCGAGTGGAAGAGTCTAAACGAGACAGAGAAGCGGCCTTTTATTGACGAAGCGAAGCGCCTAAGATTGAAACACATGAACGATTACCCTGACTACAAATATCGACCACGTCGGAAGAACCGGCTCGATTCCGTGGCCTTCTCCAATCCTGCGTTATATACCACAAGAGATACGTTTGTCGAGATAGAGCCGCGACCGGACTCCACTTACCAGATACCTGTGAACTACTCCGAACATCAGTTCATGTACAACAACATGATCAGCTACACGGTGCCATCGATTTCGCAAACTTCTTTTGTGCCCGCAGTAAGGCCTAAGGAAGAACAGCTTCCGAGCCTCGATTTGAGGCCTCTGCCGTCGATTGAGAGCATCTCCCCGAGGCCGTTTGCGGTGGTGAACCAGCAAATGATGGTGAAGGCCTACCAGGACCTACACTACGTCCCCAGTGAGGTTGCGAGGATTTCATACCACTATCCGTTTGGTGTTCAGTAGACAAATTATTTAGAATTGTGGAGAGAATGTATAGTCAAATTATTAACTACTTAGAATGAATGAAATATTACAAGTGATAATGTTGTACTGGGATGAATTTGTAGTAATTAAAACCTAATAAATTTCTAGTCCTGGCTAGATGAAATTTTCCTGTGGTTATTAATATACGTTGTAAGTTTTATTCATATGAATAAACCGTGCAACTTCTGAACGGATAGAGCGACGAACTATATTAACTAACAGACACTGTTAAAAGCAAACTGGAAGTTCACTTGTTAAGAGACTTTTGTCTCAGAGGTGTCTAAACCAAGTATTTCATTATCTACTGTATGATATTTTAAAAGAAATTTACTATCTTTTGATGTAGTTGGTGTAGGTAGTTTTGGTAAATATCGAAAGTTTAGTTCGAAACTGCAGTTTAAATTACCTTAATTTTAAAATAATAATTTTGTTCATGGAAAGCTAAATGAAGAGTCGTTATTATATTAACACCATGGATATAAGTAATTACTATTGCATATTCGGTTTAAGCAATGAACAACAAAAATGTTAACAATTATGATGCTTTTTGGATCTAAAAAATTAGCGAGCAAAAAATTGTACGTGTAACATTTTATATAATTGTTTATTGATGACATATTTACGTAACTTATAAGCTTACGTAGCTTATTATTTAATTCATTTATGTTTCAATGACTCGATTAATTGTTAGAAAGTGTTAAACTTAAATAACATAACAAGATTTGTAACGTTGCCGTCTCGTCAATTGATTACGCGGGGATACGAGTAGATCCTTAACTACTGAATAGCGGGAATGGCAGCATAGGAAGCGAAGAGATAATACCCCAGATGAACATATCAGTTGAAACTCATTTACCACTTAGACAGTAAGATCTCGATCCATTATCTGATATCCCTTCAGGCCTATTGTGTTTAAATAATGCAATCTGCGCTCAAATCGGGCTCTTCCGGAGGGAACAAAATATTTTCCATACGAACTCTGTCATTTCCGAAGAATACGATCGTTGGATGACGAGGTGGAATCTATGACCATTAATATACAATTTTCACGAAATTCTGTCCGTACACTATTTAATTTTAGAATTTAAAGTGTGAAATTTTTTATTTTAGAGTTGTGCCCGTTTGAGCAGTCTGTCCGAATTTTGAATGTTCTTTGAAACTAACACACTTTATTTTTTATTATGAATACTTTAATCGAACTATTTATGTAATTCCAGTAAGTAGGTATAACACATATTTCAACTTCGCAAATAACTGAAAAACATGTGAATCAATTTGAAGCTATATAGGTAATATGTCATTGTTTAAAATCAACAATTAATTTCCCAGCAAATTAAAGAAGCATACTAACACCTACATTTTCTGGTAAATACATGTGAAGCAAGGAGTATAGGTTAGTGTAGAAAATGTCGGAAGTTTGAGCAGAAATAATGTGCGGGTGATGACGAGGCTCCCCGCGCATGCCGCTCAGATTGATGGTAGGATCTTGTAATTGATTGAATGACGTTGAAAGGGTGTCTGTTTGTGCAAGGGACAGTATTTTTGAGTTCGCGATCGGTTACTGTGAAATGATAATGTGATTAAACTGTTGATGTAGGTAGGTATTTGAGAAATTGCTTGATGAATGCTAAATTGGGAATGAACGTTTACAATTATTATTGCCGTAAAAGAATCTGAAATGAACGTAAATATCTTGTATGGTTTGTAATTTTTTCTGTAAAAAATAAAATAGGTGTAGGTAATATCAACTTGCAATTAAAATCTGTTTATTGTCCGACTGCGTCAGAACGAAAGTAAAATTTTTTCAAGAAGGTATATTTACCTTAACTTATTTCAACATAATGAAGTGTTATTGAATACATTTTCATTGTAGGAGTGACTGAGATATGTAATTTTTGTCCTCCCTTAATTTGTAAAAGTCGAATTTTTTGTTGGCATATCCATATACTCAGCCTACTTTGGATCGAATCAAATTTCTCCAATTTACTCATTGACGTATCAATGTACTCGTAGATTCCTTTACGCAATTCCGTCTTTAATTCGATTACTTACAAGAAAGCTGTAATTGGTTATTAACGGTGTCGGAATCCGTAATTTGGGAACTTTCCGCGAAGGGTGGTTTAATCAAATATTTTGTAAATAGCTAACATCAGTTCTCTCCCCTTGTAAGCTTGGCTCCGGTGTAAACCATGTAACAGTTATAAGTATTAACTTAACTTAATTCTAGGTCCAACGCTGTTCGATGGAGTTTTTTCTTCAATAAAAACAAAACTGATTTTGACACGATAGAGTACATAAACAATCTTTTCAATAGGTTCTTCTGAGTATAAGTAACCTATGTCTCTCCTGAAATGGAAATGACTTCAGTGACTCTTCAGTTTGTCCGTCAAGCCGTGGAGGTCATACATACATACATACTTACTCCGGAAAAACAATAGTCTCCTTCTGGAGCAGTCGGGTAAAAACATGTTTATGCATAAAATAAATTACTTACAGACTACAAGAAACCTAAGCGATCGTTACCTCAAATTGATTTTTGTTTATACAATTCACCTCCCCTAATAATCCAAATAATTGAAACGCAATAAGGGCCGTAATTTATTTGATCTCATTTGAAGTTACTCAAAGTTACCCATTCGAAATGTTATAGAATTGAAACCTTTATCACATGTAAAATATAAACAGAATACGCGTATTTTTTAACGTTTTAAGTAAGTAATGACGCATCTGTAGTTATCTGAGTAGTGTTAAAAAGTGTCGCAGTTACCTAAAAACAGCAGGTTTTGCGTCGTCATAATTAGAGCACTTAAACACAAGCCTTGTCTATTGTAAACTGTACATTCATCGCGCTGTGATACCTCTCGCGAACAAAACACCGCTTGTTCCACAAACTGACACGATCCGCGTCATCTAGCCCAATGCATTCATCTAAACATCTCTGCAAGACTTAAACAATGCCTAGACAATGTCCTCGCAGACGGATTCTGTACGATACTCAAATGATTTTAAATCTTTTGAGGAAGGAATAGAGTAGAATTAAGAATGCACGTGACATCCAGATGCAATTCTGTCGAATAACTGGCAAGTATTATCTACAGCTTAGTTACATGCTCATTCGTAACTTGCTATGTCCTATGTGGCAAGACCGTTGCAGTGGATTGTAGAAGTTGTTCTAATATGAATAGGATTGCTTTTCCTTTGAAATATTAACACTATATGACGCTCTAGCTCTTATGACCTACACAAAAGCGTCTAAAGTTCTACAAGGCGAAAAGTGCGCTTAAGCATAGAAATGTAGGATTTATTGCAACCGACTAAGAACTATATCTGCAGCAAACACATCCGTTGTCACGCTGAAGCGAACGTCATAATCGTCACAGGCGTCTTTCACACCGCACACGAAGAATGAATGATGGATGAATCGCACCGAGAATCCAGCTTTTTCCATGTATGGTTTTGCCAAAATGCTAGTTCTGTTAAATGAACCGTGTCAGTTGAAATTTAAGCTCTATCTCCAAGAATTAAGAACTTGTTAAAGTTGGATGCTGACGGGGTATGTTTGTCGAGGTGATATCTCTGTATATTCAAACGAGTCGCAAATGGGCCAAAAGTTGTATGCGGAAAATAGGACGTGCGATGATATAAAGGAAACGACTAGAAGTCTATGATATTTTGTACTCTTTGTACTGAATCTTTCGTATTCTGGATTTATGCCACGAATAAGTCTTTTGTTGATTCAGTGCTTTAGACGGCCGTATGCATATAAACACAATATGTGGAACGTGGTCCAAGGATTTTTTGTACAAATAATGTAAGGCAATGGTTAGTGATCATTTATCCTCTTAATCCCTTTAATTTGCCCAATGCTGGGCTGGGATTTCACTTTATTTACTATCCAATGGGTGGAATGAACATTTTAAATTGCTACGACGGATTAACAAGGACCTCATACTGTCAGAATGAGTGTAAATTTTCATGCAGATCATTAGTATAAACTATCAATTTGTGGTTCTGAATGTGACAAACACAGAGCAATGAATGTATCTGATACATGTGACAAATAGAAGACAGGATAGAACACAACTAAAATTGTACTCAAAATGGTAGTTCCTAAAACGCTTAGGTAGGTATAGCTATACTAAAATATTTCCAGTTACAAGCAAGGAGTTTCTTTAACGATTTTTCTTTGTAACAGAACTTCGTCAAACAGCGTCAAACATTTTTCAGCACAAAAATGTAACATTCAGTTTCCAAATGGCTTTTGATCCAAACTCGGAGGCCGCGGTAACTTGTATGTACGCTCGCGTTCAAAACATTGTAATGAAAAGCTTTTGCAAGTAAACTCGCATACATTTTACACGTGTGAAATGGCAGAGAACGACAAATAAAATATGTGCGCTGAATGAAAACTGAGTGAATGGAATATTTGCAGTTTTCAATCGAATTTTTGACAAAAGAACTGACGTCATGAAATGGTCGTATACAATACAAATACGTACGTTACGTAAGCTTGTTTTAGATACAGCTTATTCATAATATTTTGCTCATTAATAATTCTCAAGTCAGGTGCGTAGAACTCTCGTAAATTACGTTATTACCTACTTCTTGTGAGAAACTCTATCTAGTAACTTATTTGGAGATTTTGAATGGATTGTTTAATAAAAATGACTTCTTCTTTTTCTGTGATTCTGGAAGTAGGATGGTAGCTGACTGTCTGACTGAAATTTTACCAGTATGTTCGCATAGTTTAGAAATAAAATTGTTTGGAACGCAATTTGTATGCCTAGAAATATTAACTTGTGGACTTAAAAGCGTAGGTACTTATGATTAACAAAATATCAAACGAATTTACTTGTAGTTTTACCTTGATTAATCAGTAGCTCTGCACTTATTAATAAAAATATGTATGTAGGTAATATTCCTTACATTAATTTTGTGTTAACATAACTTATATTTTTGGAATTAGATATACCTATTAGCAAAACAATAGTTATACTTCTTTTGTTAGTTTTAACGTTGAACCAAAATCAAATGCTACCCTAGTGCGGGGCGTTCAATAAAAAAATAGATGAGGGCGCGATATCGCAATGGGCTAATTGAAAACGTTTGTTGATAGAATCATAATCGGTGAATTAACGTTGATTCAAACATACCGCGTGTTTGAACACCACATCTGTCAGTTAGCTCTGTTTAATCGTGTTTGTCTGTTTGTTTGTGAGCGGGGAGACGGGGGAGAGTTCAACCTAGTTCACTTTGTTTGTTGTAAGGCGTGATTATTTTCTTTTTAAATTGGTTGCATGATTTGCGTGTCATATTTGTTCATGTATTGTTGTAAAACAATAATATAGGAGTGGATTAAATTTTTTTCTTGTAATAATTTTTGTTATTTTCGCGAAACCAATTTTTGCCACTAGGGTCTTAGGGTGGCATATGGATGATAATTTTATTTGATTTAAAAAAAGGTGTCAATTATTTTACTACATAACACCTACTTCCCGGATCGGTTGGTAATCTAAGCATAATACGAGTATATTCAATAAACAAACGAACAGCCTATAATATTTTACAATAACTTTAATATTTTTTTTCTCTAAGAGCAAACGTGAGCCCAAAAAGGTACAGCTAATAAATATTTTCTCATAAAATAGACAACAGAAATAAAAACTCACAAAAGTGACATTAAACAGATAATATTTTAGATGACTACTTCCTTCTAAGATAAATCAGGATCCAGTGACGGTTGGTATGAAGGACCCCCTCTTGTTATTAAATCACCCCATTGTTGACCCCCTAAACTGCGCAAACAGTAAACATATAAACAAAACTAAATGATGTACGCCACTTCGCGCGTTCCGACTCATTTGACACGTCGGTAATACTTTCCTACGCACAATTCATTCTGTACGTGCGCCAGGGTGACTACCACGTTATATTAATTCAGGATATGGACCTTTTAAGTGGACCATTTAAGTCGACTTTGTACAATACTACGTGTAACTTGCAGGGAAATCTAGTAACGCTTCGAAATTAATTTGCTAAGGTTATACTTATACTAACTTTGCACTCTAGGTGGAGGGAAACAAGCAAGAAATAAACAATTTTTAGAACCTTGATTGAAATAACCAGTGATTTACATTTTAGTAAAGTCAGTTTAATTTCCAAACAAATTAGTGACCAGTGAATTTAATCATAAATATGAGGGTAGTTGTTATAAGGACTGTCCTTTAGCTAGCAGGCCACGTGGTCTCCAACGTGCACTGGCATCGCCGGCCATTGTGCCCGCCATTTAGGGAGCCATTATCTGGGAAATATATTTATTTTCGCCATATTTACCCGCTAACTTTATTTCGGAAGCATTAGACAAATTGTCCTTGATGGTTGTTTTATGTAAATCGATGTGATTATATTGCTCTTGGTTTGGAGACTTGAGTGGCCATTTCTGTTGGCGACTAGGAGGTTTTATTACTTTTGATGGCTTTTTATGTATAAAACATTATTCCACTTCAGGTCGTTTCATTAAAATTTGTATTTATTTCATATTACTTTCTCCCCATTTCGAAGGCAGCGAAACGTACCTACTCTTATACGGTTAATTTCAATTAACCCTGTACCTATAATGACTACACGGAAGAAAGATCTGTATGTAACAGATACATTCATTGCTCTGTGAATGACTACCTCAACTTTGTGATTTAGAATATAGCTGCTTTGTAACGAAAGGACCATTATGTCAAAATTATTACTTTTCAAGAGAGGGATATCAAATTTTTTCTTAATTTTTTGACTGGTTTTTTTTCTTAGTTTCAATGCCTCCGTGTCATATACATACATTATAATATATGATGCGTATTTTTATTCTCTACCTCTTGTTTATTCTAAGCTTGAGATCTAGATTAGAATATGTAATTATAATAATTATGAATTCATCATTAATTCCGAATCGTTAATTGAACAATGTCCGTGACTGTACGCAAGCAATCACTTAACGCTATCGCTTCTCATGGGCTCTATACTGGCTCTATACGACACAATATAGGATGAAACTTCATTCTCCGATTGTAAGATGCAAATCGCTTTGAAACGCTCACTATCGTTACCAGTTTATGGTTCTTTAAAGAAGTGGATTATGATGTTAAGCTAAATTGGCACGTTGTTTCATTTTATTATTGATGTTTTACATTTTTTCTATAATCTATTCACCATTAATTTAGGATCACTCTTATTAGAAATTGCAGGAATTACTTATTTATTATTGTAGCATCCTCCATAATACGTTTATAATAAAAAAAACGGAAGTTTAGAGACGGAAATTTAGTATTTTCCGTTCGATTAAAAAATAAATTGAAGTAATTTTACAAATTTTAATAAACCAATCCAAATAATCCCTACCATTCTTATTGAGATTCTAAATTGGAATCTGATTGAATAAGGAGCAACTTTGTCTTTTTCATTCACTCTTCAACATAGATCCGAGTGAGTGAGTCGATTCAAATGGTATTAGCTGTTAAAGGGTTTCAAAGTAATGAACTTTTTATAGTATTTTTGTGACCGAATGCCTCGTTGGATTGCAATGGCACGATTTAAAATGGATTGCTTTTGGAACCATAATTACATTTTATAGTCACCACAGTAGAAATATTGTCACAGCTAATTACATACGAGTAATTGTATGAACGATGTGATTATACTTATTTCAGTTAATTTTGTTAGAAACATCCCTTTAGTGGAATGAAAAGATTTTTGATTTAAAAAACAGCTATGACTTGACAAAAAAATATACTATACGTAAATTATCAAATAGATACAACTAAAACTAACTAAATTACGTCAAAGATTAAAGATTATGATACCCACATGTAATTTTTATTTAATGCTTCCAACACAATGTTATAATGTTTATTATTATTATATCATCTTATTCAAGTAAAATGTGAAAAGGCTGTCGTGTATTTATTATTAAGAAAGGCCAAAATGAAAATAATCCGGCTTTATATTAATGTTGCGAACGCATTAGGGACCGGAAACGGCGGCGCACATACGCTCTTTGTGGGGGAAAATGATGTGATATCATAACATCCTTTATGACCATTCTGAGCCGCCCGCCCGGATATAGATTAAAAAGATATAGACGAGACAACTATAATACAGTGTTTGTCTTTCTGCCTAATTCTAAAGTGAAAAGTAACAACAAAATTTTGTTTGATAATGTAGATAGTGTTTTATCGACACTTTGTTATGATCGTGACAGTATTGTTGTGTAATAAAGTAGGTATAGGTAATGATTCTTAGTTAATTGTTTCATTCTTGTTCACTAGTACCTAACGGATAGAAATTTCTAGTAGACGTTACTAATAAATGTTTGTTGACTTGTGTACCTATTGGAATATACGTATATTTACATTAATTTAGGTACTTACGATCGTCTTCAGAAGCAAGTTGTTATTTTCGATTATAATAGAAACAAAATGAATTTTGCTTTGTTGCAATTCTGTAGGTATATAAATATTACACTTTTAAGTACCTAGTTACTTTTTATTTTACTCTTTGGCAAATCCGCCCTACACGAGACAAATCGTAGCTGGTCATTTGTCAAAAAACCTGCATCCGCCCACCGAAAATGGTCATTGTCAACATCACCATTTTGCTTTGCTACTTTACCGTCCTTATGTATAGACGATAAGGTTGAAAATAGAAAATCAGTCTCTAAGGTTCCGGCTGCGAAAAAATAATGGTTCAATGAGTACAATGTGTTCTTTTAAAGTTTTGTGCCTAAAAAATGAGTCCGGGTGTGTCTTGGTGGCCTTTTGTGTCTTTATGACGTTATTTATGGCTTAGCCGCGATAGAAACGGAAATTTCTATCATTTAGTCATATCTATTCCAGAAAAATTAATGTTTCTAATACTTACTTAGTGAATGAAGTTTTCAAAATTAATTCAATTTACTGAATTAAACATCGCAGATACTGGTAGAATTATTATTACCTATTAGTTTGCATAGTTAGGTATACATTTTTGGTTATAAGATACCTATATCGCCATATCTTTCTTGGTAAGTATTTATTATCGAATGAAAGAAGTTTGTTTTAATTTTAATAAACAGTCATTATAATTACAAGCTCCCATATTATCATATTTATAATAGATCACTTGACTCACAGATGTATTATTTGGTGTCAGCTAACATATTATTTGGTGTCAGCTAACATAAGTAGTAATTATCAAGAGGAAATTTAGTAGTAGGTATGTAACAAACGCCTGGTAAAATGTTTTAGCAACAGTTGCATATGATTAGAGCGACGTTACAAAACGACCAGGAGCGATTTATCTACACATTTTACAGTTTGTCAAAACAAAAACCCGAAATATTAGAAGGAATTATTAGAACTTTTGTTAGTAAGTTATACCTACAATTAAATTGACGCCAATGTATCCGGCACACAAATATATTAGCTTCTTAGAGTTTCCCTTGAAGATTTCCGGTCAACCGCGCAGTTGATCGGCCAGGGTACGGCGGGGTACGGGCAGGGTACAGCAGGGTACGACAGGGTGCAAGAGGGTGCGGCAGTGACGGGTGCAAATCGAATCATCTCGCCAAATTGAGCGCTAATTCGCCGCCGTGGGAGCCGATCGCCGCGGGATAGCTTGGTGTAGGGTGTCCCTTAGTCGGCGGATTCTTGGACGTTGCACTGTTTATTTTGCTCCCTTGGTTCTCATTGTATTTCTTAGGTTTGCTAGTAAAGTTTGACTTATTTAAATTAATACGGTTTATTACTGTTTGTTTGAAATTACATAATAATAATGTACCTAAATGTAAGAAAAATTACGTAATCAAAATATTTTGACAAAAGTTTACAAATGTATTTCTTCTATATTTAACCATAATTTCCATAGGAAAATTATTTCAGCCAAAAGCTTAAAACTTATAAATAGGTAATTTAAAAAAGTAAAGCTAAGTAGCTACCTCTAAGGATTTTGGAAAAAGAAAAATAGTCAGCTGAAATTAGTCCTTAAAACAAAAATACTATATACACAACTTTACGTAGTCTAGCTTTGAAACCAGAAATCAAAGAAAGTATGTCGACCTTTTAAATGTCTATAAAATCCCTGGTTACAAATCTTTGGACGATCAAAATCATGTGCAACCTATCATCAGCGGCTCCCTCTAGCGCTCGTACCAAAACATCGCCCCATGAGAAACCGCGGCCACTACTAAACACTTGAAGATGTAATCGCGCCTTTTTTGTTTCCGCTTTTGAATTCCGAACACCAATTGTTTCCTCTGTGCAATAGCGGCCAGTAATATTTTTAAAGCTTTTCATAAAATCGTGAAGTGTTTGTCGAGTGGCAGCGATATTGAGAACCTCTCTCCTATTAATATTACAGCGAGAACGTAACGTAATTAATGATTGTCGATCTGAGAACGTTCTGACTTTGAAATAATTGAAATATACACGCCAAAGAAATGGGGTAATGTTTTTATAATGAGTATGAATATTGTTATAGGTAGGTACATGTATGGGGAATAATAGATGAAATATGGTTATTAAAAGTTAATATTGTTAAACGTTTCCTTGTGTATTACGAACTGAGAGACTTGCTAAGAATGTAAGAAGTAAGAAAAGAACTCTTAAAGATTTCTTTTCTGTATGAAGTAGTCCTATAACCAAAGAAATAAATCAATGGGAAGGTAATATATCGATATTTATATGTGTGCTGAATTTGATAATAGGAACTGCTTCAATTATTTCCAGTAAACGTTTTATGTCAGACAAACACCAATATCTTAGTATATAAAATCCAAGCTTACGTGTGTTTATAACTCATCCTAAAGGACTAGATCGATTCACATACGAAATATAATTAATTTATAATTTCAACAGTGCGTTAAACTTGTTTTGTTTATTAAATAAGTCAATAATTATAATCAGCTAATTCTCCTTATTAAATAATGTGGACATTTACTTTAAATTATTATTTACTAATCAGAACTACAAACAAGACACTTTAACACTGGATATTATTATCTTATCTTCTACGTTATTTCAACTCGTGCTATCGAAATATTTTATAGGAACATTGAACACCGTATCTGGCAACATAGCGGCGGGAAATGACGTCATCGACTCATTAAAAAAAATTAAAAACAAACATTGGAAGTGGCTACTGCGAGTGGCTATGGAAGTGGACGTTGGAATTAAGTACAACGACATTAAGTACGGCGACAAACGACACGCAGATAAGCAACCTTACTCTCCAAATAATTATGTTGATGATTGATTATAAACTAATGGCTTACCTTCGCTTCGCTTCGAGAGACTTTTTAACTAGGTATAATCCCGTAGGAAGAAGCCGTTTCTCCAAACAAAAAATCTTTTCTTATTAGACTCGTCTTAGCCTCATATTATTAGTTAATAACATGCCAGGAACAGATACCGATATTAGGTACATACATTTTTATAAAAATACCCATTCTTATAACTAGTTTACTGTAAGGCCTTGTCATTCAAAAACTTCGTTTTGAGATGTTTTTGTGATATACTGCAAGGGAATAATACTTATAATATAATTAGGAATAATTCACTCTTATAATATCACTAATTGAAGAACCAAACTATTTAATTACACTCACTTCTAGAAAATCGGTTGTGGGATTGTATAATGTTGTGTGTCTACGACAGTGTCGAATCCGTAGCGCAATGCTACGACGTAGCGTGCTACAGAATTCGTAGAATAAATAAGAATAAATTGTTTGTACTATATTGCTGCGTTTCAAATTGTGTCGCGATTTGAATTTTGATTCATTACTTGAGATTATATATTATGTCGTAGTCGTTGAGTCGCTCGATAATGATAGTTGTAGTCACGCCAACAAAGCTATTATGTATACCATTGTTTTTGTAATATACCTATTGTCTAATTTTTTCTTTTTTTTCTCCTTATATTTTAAATAATACTGTTTAAATATTTACTATTAGGTATACATTTTTAACCCACGTACCCAAAAATTTTACGCTAACCGCCTCAGCTGTAACTGTTACAAAACAACTTAACACCCCTAAACAGAAACAAAAGCTTTTCTTAAGATTTATTTCAATAATGTAACCTTTACGTCACATTTTGAAGTAAAGTTCGGTACAATTATATCACTTAGCGATACTAATAAATAATATCGATTTCAAGAATAACAGGTACTCGAGTGGAGTGGTGTTCCCGCGTATGAGAACCGCGCACTCGACTCGCGTATTGTTTTTGCGCCTTTTGTTAATAATGCGCACTACAGCGCGATCAGATAGCATTCAATCGTTGGCATTCGGTTTGAGAAACGTTTAGGGACCCGTAACTTTGACGTTCTTAAGGTGCAATCGTGCAGAATAAATAATCTAACTTCTAACTTATATCTTGCCCGTTACGTACCTACACCAAAACCAAATCATTTTAAAAGAATACCCTAACCCAAGTAGAACGATATAGCTGTGACGATAATGATAATAAACGAAAAATAAACCATGGCCTAATTATGACAAGGAATAATGCATCAGCTAGTTCACAAATCAAAGCAATTGTTGCACAACCAACACATGTAATTACAGTGGCAAACACTGCAGTATTCTGCACCGGCACAGTACGCCCACAACACGCCCAACAGCTAATCACAATAACAATTTATAGTGAATAGCTACTTTACGCAGTAGCGGTGAATAGCTGCCGACCGCCGATCAACACCAAATCGAACAGAACAAAACATCGGCGCAAAATTGCCTGTTTTCACACGCGCAATGATTACGTGTTACAAAATGCGTAGATTGTTGTATTTCCATTGTTCTTAGAGACGGTAATTTTGACGGTGGTAGATACACAATGTAAGACTGCGTACCTATGCAATATACTTAATCTATTTTCTTTGTAGAAGAGGGGTATTAGTTTTCGGGCGTATGTATGTTGATTTCCTTGGCATGCACTACAGCAAAAACGGCATGACGTATAAGTATCTAATTATATGAGGTGCCACTGGATTTAATAAATAATGAAGATTAAAATATTTAAAAAAGGATCTCATTTGTTCGATTTCTGTGTGAATACAAAACAACGTTATAGTGAATTTATGGGACAATGGACACAAGCCGAACTGTCAAGCGTGAGACGTGAAACAAATTGCTAGTTGCGAAGCAGACGTCACGCGCGGTACCCAGTATTAGCGATTCTAATTAGCCGATTTGCTTTTCCCATTGTATCCGTTGCCAGTATTATATAGTAGTAGGAAATCTAATCTAATGTAAAAGCTAAGCCAATCTTTCATGCGATTTATCTACTATGAACAACACCAATTCTTCCATAAAGGTGTTTTGGGTAAGGTAACTGACGGAAGTCTTTTTAATATTCACGAAAATAACAAAGTCTATATTCAAGTTTTGTGGAGATATAAGTCACAAAATAGTGTTATATCTCGGCCTTACTATGCTCTCTAAGTAGTTTTATTCCATCAGTAGCGATAATGGCTTTGCTAATAACTTACAAATAAGCTAATATACTATTTGTAGTTGGCTAAAAATATTATAACACTGTATGGCTCTTTAACACCGCGTTTTTGAATGTAATAAATTACATTCCAAGCCAGTTGTGGACGTTGTGGTCACATTTGAAAACATTAAACAAGCTTTAGACACAAACGAGAATTATCTTAAGAATAAGAACGGTTTTAAAAGGGCTAAACAAGGACAAGTGCGTGATTTTAATACAAGGATACTTACGTCTTGAAGGGTACCGTCGGTATTCAATCATATGTTTATTTGTATACGAATTGAATGGACTATTTGAAACACTTTTTAAAGATGTTGCGACATCATTATGGACAATGTGCCAAGTTATTCATAACTGTGTTTCTCGTTTTTTCCAATGGGCCCATTAAAGGTTTTTGTTGGCGATCTTGTGCCTCGCTTATTGAAATATGTCCCCAGTTTGGTTCTCAGCTTGTCATTTTCAATTCTCATTATCGTTTGTGTCATATTCATGATATGACATTCACTGAACTTTACAGGGTAAATGCGATTGATTTAGGTTGTGGGTACAATGATTAGATTAACCGCTATAGTTACTTAGTTACAATTTACAATCATGGCAACCTAGAAAGATCAGCGAAGTCGTTGATAATTTGTTCTACACTAAGTGTAGGTACCTAAAAGATACGAATACACTCATTGGAAAACATAATCTATGTGTAGCCAGCAAAATTCTTCATAATATCTGATTTATAGTATTTAGTTATATCTCATCGTCATAATAATATCTCTGACATTTGAATTCCGCACTACATGTGTGTCTGCCTCACCGAGTTGTATCGCATTAAGTACTCCACTAGTCCACGGAATACTGAATCAAATAACGAACCACAAACGTCTATACGTAGTGTGTTAACTGGTAAGTCCGCAAGTGAGGTCCGGTTACAGCTGGACCGAGGCGGATTTCGCTTCGATAGATACGGCGGCGGATGTGCGCTGGCCGTGCATTTTGATCGGCGACCGTTAGTTTGGGGTTAGACTAACTCACGAATATACATTTGGAAATTAGAATTAGAATTTGGAAATTAGTTTGTACCTCGCGTCAAATTTAATGACGACTAACTAAGGAATTTCAGGTTTGACTGTTAAAATTATTATACGTTACAATTTCGTGTTCAAGATTCGATTTTACTAAACTTGCAAGTTTATTCTTTAATGTCAGTAATTATAGGGTTTCGTCAGATTCAAATAAGAGAGTGATAGTTTCTTTAGCTGCTTATGAAATAGCAGGCAGATAAAATCTTAACAGATTCGACGTCATGTTTTGCTCGGTCGGAAACAAAACGTAGCATTGCGGTGTAAAAATCCATTCCTTTAGAACAATATTGGAATAGCGTGACATCATTTCAATATAGCATAAAGTAAAGCGAATTTGTTCTAACATTTCTGTAAAAGCGACCGACTGTGCTATAGAAATCTTTTTAAAAAGTCGCGAAGTGTCTTTCAGGGTTCTTGGTTTGAGGCTCTAATGAGCATAATCAAATGGGTAGTGGGGACCGGAAGGCGCGACAGCGGAAGGGCCCAGGGCTGACAATGACTGCGCCGGCCGCGGGCGTACACTAATTGTCTAAGTGCATAATGAACTTGTTTGTGACAACCCTACCTAACTTTGAAAAGTGAATACTTTAAATTTTCAACTCTACATCTATCGTTGCAGAGTAAAGTTTAGAACGGGGAATATCAAGACACGCATACCCTTGTCGGGAGAAACATGCAATGTATTAGAGACTTTATCCTTCTAGTTTTAGGGCTTAATTTTGCTTAACGGGGATACGTTACATATTATTAAAGGAAGTAATAGTAACGCTTCTTGTCACCCGGTCTTGTTTGTATGTGGCGCACTTGTCTTTGTTGGCGGGGTTAATTAGAAAGTTCGGTCTCGTAAAAATCGCAAAGTTCGTCTGAAGAGGCGTAACTTTGGGTAATTATGTGCGCGGTGGAAATTACCTACTTTGCTTACTTAAGCGAAGGCATTTCTGCCAAGTTTCTTGATACCTGCACTGCACTATATCTTGTACCTAACGAACATATAAAAATTGTAACTACGAATTTTTGCTACGTATTCATCCATTTTTAAATATTAAAAAGTTGACGGTTGCAATTGAAAATGCCTTGACGTGACGGATGTCAAAATATAACCTAAAAATATTTTTGCTTCGCAGAATTGAACCGAACACAATTTTGTCGGTACCAGCTTCAAAATATGTTGACAGACCGAATTACCGACAAACTTCCTACTTTAAATTATACTGAATAAAGAACTTTTAAAAACAATAACAATTGTCACAATTTATTGTTCGTAAAAGCTTTTGTTAAAAACCGTTACGTTGTAGAGTTTAGACAGAAAAGAAAAGAAAGATGTTTATTGCGGTTATGAAGACGTATTGTTTTTGAAATTCGAACGCTCAACTTTCCGTTTGTCGGCGGATCGATCTCGGCGATAATGATCTGTCATCGTTTTTTTCTTTATTGCAATGTTTATTTGTTATCGGGCAGTAACGTTGTTATTGTTAAAATAATGCTTGTTTATTGTAGGGTACACAGGAACGATTAAATACATTATTGGGGGTATTCAAAAGTTTCTAGATGTTCACATTTCTCTGAATAAGACTGTAGTTATTATTTTTATTGTCTTGTTGTTTTAAATAGTTATTGAATGATTTAAATGCGTGGGGCATTAAGTAAAGCCAATACCTATTTCTTTTAAAAATGAGTTCTGTTATCTAGACTCCACATTCCAGAGATTTACACTTTACTCTCATACTAAAAATCCTCTAGTGACCTCATTAAAGTTTTAACACGAATTTTCTGATAGTTTTTATTGTGTAATACATATTATTATCTACCTAATTGCATAATGGTTGGCAGTATGGAGTACGCTAACGTTTGGCACTATTTTGGTGCAACTTTTTTTTTCTTCCTGCAACAATCTATGAACGATAGTTGTACAGTATGTAACAGTCCATAACAAGTCTAACAATTTGACTATTTCTAGCCGATGTTCAGGCCATTAAAAGTTATGATGTAGTTGAGTTATGGTACCATTATGCCAGTTGAGTTGACATCCGCACTCCGATGAATTCAACTGTATTCCATTATGATGTAAAGTTGTATACATTCGACCATGAAATGTTGTATGTCCTTTAGAAGATGTTTGTAATTCAGTTATAAGATTCAACAGGGAGGGAAATAGCATAGAAATTAGTAGTGTTTGTTATGTAACTATATGTATAGTGTTGCTTAACGGATATTAAAGGTTGTTTTACCATGGCAGATTTTCTATACCTATATCTCCGCATTTTATTGGTAATTTATCTGGCAATAAATATGGATTTCTTAAGCTTCAGATTAGGAAACTTAAACTTTAAATAATTTTAACTTGCTACATGGATTTAGCATATTTGGGGCTTTTCAACGTCTACGAATGAAAATATCCAGTTTTCATGTTTCATAAGTCAAATTTTACATCCATATCTATAAACACACACGAAAGCATGCACACACACACACGCGCACAATGTTCCCTCCCATTACCTAACGCGTCGTTTCCAGCGCGAGCAGGTGACATTATGATAATTGGATAATATTAAAAAAGTAATAAATTGGAATTTTCGCTGAAACAATGGGTACATTATACAGATTGCCCTACGCGAGACGGCCGCCCCACAATAGGTATTATCATTGGGGGCCATTAACTGAGTGCATTCTTGCTGAAAAATAATAGCTCCTCCCCCCGTGTGGAGGGGGCGGGTGACACCGGCGACCTGAACGACGTTTGATCCGTGATTGTTAACTCTGGTTACTGATACACTTGATCTATGTTTAGAGTTTAGACCACCAGATGCATACTTAGTATTCAAGTTAGGGCTTAGAATTTTATGGACATGTTATGGACACGACACAACATATTACTCGTAGTGTGAAGCTATTACTTATAAGAGACCTTTTCTGTTGAAGTAGTCTAATGGGAATCTCCTTCGAATTTTGTAGAAGTCTGTGAGAATTATAATATTATATCATATATATATCAAAAGACCAGACGAAGTACGATCGGTTCAGATATAAAAAGTTAACCTCAGGTTACAGTTTAGATCCATTGCGACGCAGGGAATTTTCATGTTAGATTACTGGCCGTTTTGATTTTATGTAACCGATTGTTATCATATTTTATGTAACTGATATAAATTCTTGTTTCAGCAATTACCATCAGTCATTTCCACATCCAACAAGAAATGACTGGTGGACATAGGCATCAAGTTATTATTATACCCTATGTTTTACATTTTAAGAAGTTACACAACTAAAATAAAGTTGTTACAGGTATTTTACATTAAAAAATGTCCAACAATCCACCTTGAAGTGAAAAACGATGGATCATTTTTATAGTTTTATTCAAACAAGTGAATGCATCATCCGTTTGACATTTATTAGCTACTGTTGTACCTACTACCTATTATGGTGTTTATTATACTTATGTGTGAAACCTATTAAGAAGCCTAATATCAAGGGCAAAACCGACGGTTGCTAGCCTAAACAAAAGTGTGAAAAATGTGAAAATTATGTTTCTGAGATATTGTAACTAGAACTTTAATGTAGTAAAAATTCTGTCTCTTGTTAAAAAGTAGCGTAAAGTATTTTTTTGAACTAAATATTTACTGAAAGTTTTGAATTACTTAAGAAATTATACGCAATAGCGTCACCGCATTAATTTTCTAGTTTGCAACGTACTCCACGTATTTGGATTTAAAAATTAAAAATACATATTTAGTAGGACACGTTTTGTTAGCGATACCTACTTCTCTTGACTATAGAGGGCGAGGGAAAATTGAGAACATGTCAGCTTTTGCATTTATTTGACGAACCATTCGTCGCGTGGACAATGGGCGTGCATCATTACGCGACGAACTATGTTACGACGTGTGAAATTCCTTAACGCAAAAAAATTGTTCTCGAAAAAATATGAAAACGCAAATATGCAGTCGGAAAATCTTGCAACCGGGCGCAGAAAAAAACTTTAATAGTATGTCGGGTGAGGTGTCAAGGGAAATTTGAGTAAATTAAAATAGGAAGATAGGGCGAATAAGGCTGCGACCTCCATTGTGTTCAATGCGCACGGAGCGAGAACTAACTAGCTTTTCATTTTCCGTCTCTATCTCCGCCGTAATTTTAGAAAGAGGCAGCTGCCACAGATCATTGTGATGTGAGACTTTTATGCTGGTGTGGGAAGGAGTAAGTAATTAGGTACGCGGTTTATTTATATGCGTTATAATTATTCATAGTTAGATATGTAGCACCTAATTACTTTGCTCATTTTACGTTTATGCAGTGGTCCTGAAGGGCTGATGTTAGAAGAAGACTATTCCGGTCTTTTGAGGTGCCAAGAGGTGCGTTGATCGTAGACAATGTCGTTTTAAATTCCTGATATCCTGGGATTAGATGTTTTAATGTATTGCCGGGTATTTTTAAGCGATCCTTTGTGAGAACGCCCATCGCGCACGACACAAATGCCAACTTATTTTAAAACGCTCAAGTTGTTCGAGAAATCGTTTAAACAAATGACGTATTGCGATCATACTTTCGCGATTAAAAATGAAAACATTGAACCTGTGGCAAGCAATATGAATTATTCGACGTTGTACATTTTAACGTTTTGCAACCAATCGCTGTTTTACTTTGACTTGCGAGTTTTTTTAGTCATGATTAACATTTAGGTTTACCTATTGTATAGAGGATCAAATTAATATAATTTTAATAACCCTTAATATAATTTTCGTTCATTGTATGGAATAATAAATTATAGGCAATTTGCCAAAAACTTACTATTTAGTTTAATGCCTTTCATAAGAGAGTTAGGTACTAAGCGGCAAGTCATAGTCACCCTCTATAAAACTATAAACAGATAATTTTACAACAATAACATACAGTTATGTTTTGTCTCGGCTAAGACAGGACAGACGGACAGACAGCGGCGCACGACAAAGTTATGGCGGGTACTTAGAGTTTTATTACGAGTACCTATTGTTAGATTGTTTATTTTGTTTAGTTGTAAAACAATAAGAGTAAATAACTTGAACGTTTTAAAAATCTTCATATTATTTCTTAATTATTATAGGTACTCCTAGTCTACCTGGTTCTTTGGTAGGTATATCGTTTCCTGGTTAATACCTATTCGTGACACAAATAAAGTACCTATATGATGTGTTTATTTAAAAAAAAAAAAAAAACATTTTGCAGTGTTTTTTGATTCTAAATATTTGCCATTGTGACCGCCAATAGGCATCATAGGCATAGTTATCTATTATTCTGCTTAAAATGGATAAGTTTATAACATTCTATGTAACTTATTATGATTAGATAACTGGCGCTTAGCTTAATAAATTGTTTTACATAATATAATTGAAAGGATGAAATTAAGAAAAGGACATTGCTTTAGCTCTACTCTACATTAAAATTTACCATATTGCTCAATAGATGGAGCTACTGGTAATAGTATGTGGTATGATAGTTACTTAAAAAATAGGTACATTTATGAGCACTATTTGACACCATAAATAGGTATATCAGAAGACCCATAAGTAGGTAGGTAGTGTACCTATCTTCCTATTTCAAGGAAAAGTATGGTTTCTCTTTTTTTTGTTACTTTTTCCTTGTATGGCAACACAACATGATGTGTGATTGTAATTCAATTTATTATTCGAGCTTTTTAAAAACTTTTCTGATTTACTATAACTAGTCATCAATAACTTTATAAATGCGGAGGTTCGTTTCCTCTTAGTTTCCACAGCTAATTATCAGTTTTCTATAGGTAAGGATTACATACCAAAACTTCATTATAAAATTTAATCTATAAATACCGGTGCCGTAATCACTAAGTATTATCTTAGGACATAAACTTCACAATCGCATCCAAACAATCAAAGCGTGAACTGAAATAAATAGAATGAAAGACATAACAGGCCCTCTAACAGCTGCAATAAAAATATTAACGACAGATATATCGTGGAGGCATAATTATTTTATTGCCGTTGTGTTCACAGCATTCTAAGAAAGCGATGTTTATGGAAACAATAGTACAAAACCTTGCAGAACGATGCCTGGCCAAATGAGACTTTGTTGTCACAAGTTAAGGTTCATTTTAGATCGCAGCGTGGACGTAAGTCTTTATAGAGTTGGCTGAGGGATAAAGCAAGGAATGTCTGCAGTGTCTAATATTTTTATGGTGGTCATTCCGTTACCGAGGCTTTGTTTGTGTCCGCAAACTGTACATAATAGTGTCGATATTGAAAGACCGTATCGTAAGCGGTATTGGACATTCCGATTAATATTATTTTAAACATTATCTACGAGTATATTACTACATGACCCCCTTTTAAGAATAATGTTTTCACGTACGAGTTTCAGATTTGGCATAGTAAAAGTATACATGGATAAGAGTGCGATGTATGAAAAACATTTATTAAGGAAATAAACAAAAACTCACACTACCAGTCTGCGTTTGACACACAGAAACATAAACAGTCGTCAAACGGAAGGCACCGTTGACAGTTCCTTGACGTTGACATTAACCATATAAAACGGGTCTTTGTCTCTTGTTCGACGACGACCTATGGCCTATTGAATTCTTTAGTTTATATTAAAAATGTTGATGTATGTGCAATCTGAAATCACAAATGTTCCCCCTATCGATAATCGTCACACGTGAACAACATTATGAATTACCCACTTATAGTTTGTAAGACTTCAATGAAATAATTGCCTTTTACAAAAGGTATAGGTTATGTACAGTCACGTTGGTTTATCTTTTTGTACCTACAAAACTAAACTTGAGTTTTTAACAAATAAATAAAACTCTACATTAGGCTTACATTCAAAATTAAAAGTCAAACTAAGTGCACATTTATTTTGTTTTAGGGACAAACTTTACTTACTGAAACTCAATACTTTAACATTAGCTACAAAATTAATACATACCTACATATTATTTACTTCATTACCACAAAATTAGTTATAAATTATATCAGTATCAAATTATATGGCAATTCCTAATGTCTCGATAGACAAAAATTACCATATCAGTAAGATCGGGAGAAAATCAACTTCTGATATTCTTTTTAAACCATAGGAATCAATCAATATACTTAGGTAGGTACGTTCGCGGTGTTTCTGTAACCTCCCTGCAATTGAGATATGGATTCGATAGGCAAATTATGTACTGGCTATCATTTACAATTCTCCGCTAGAGACAACATGTCTAACCAAATCAGCATAGTCAGATTGAACTTAAAACTAGAAAACTATGACTGTTTTAAAACTCCTACAGGGCTAGATATTGTTGGTGGTTGATATTTTGGAAAGTACCTAACTCTACCCAAACCTTTCAACAGTCGTTACAAAAGTTAGTAGCATATACCTAAGTAGACCTATGATATGTTATACCTCAAGACTTCAAAAGAATGCCAAATGTAGGGTACAATCCCAAAGAATACTTTATTTCAGAAATGATGTCAAGTGGTTCCTATTGATAAGCCCACCTGCGTACTGAATGCGGAGACAGCGATAAACGACAGACATAGAGCGCGGTCCGGGACGCTTTGTGTCCCGCTATCAATGCCCATTCTCAGGACACTATACAAATATTAAAATAAGAAAACTATACGCAAACGTTTCTCGTTCGTAATGAAGGAAACTATGAAATAGAAGTAAAAATTAAAGCGGCGTTCTATTACACCGGTTATATCATGCATAAAGTCGCGTCGAGCCCGCGACGTGCCTCCAAACAGCTGTAGACCGTTCCGCAGAGCGGCACGGGGTATCGCGGTGAGCGAGACGGCCGTATCCGCGCTATGGGACACGACAGAGAAAGCGAGAGGCCCGTTGAGGAGGGGCGCAGGCTTTACACGCGCGGCCCCCATTGGTACCGGGTACGCCGCCCCAGGCCGCGCCTCTCCGTCGCCGAGACGCACGCGAGCGCCGCACCGAGCAGTCAGTCCACCGCCCGACTTCGACGCGATACAATCGTCTCCTCGTCCGCGCCCATTCACCATTGTGCCATACCACAGAGCCCATGCTCTGACTGAACTTTACTTTATTCGCACTCAAGTTTGATCATGTCGACTTTAAGTCATCATCCGTACGCGTTCTCCATGCATCCCGGGATGCTGCCGGAGTACCCGAGCGCGCCGCAGCCGCTGCCCGCGTCCTCGCCGCAGTCCGAAGGCCACATCAAGCGACCCATGAACGCTTTCATGGTGTGGTCGAGGCTTCAGCGCAGGCAAATCGCAAAGGACAACCCGAAGATGCACAACTCGGAGATCTCCAAGCGTCTCGGTGCAGAGTGGAAATTGTTGTCCGAAATGCAGAAGAGGCCGTTTATCGATGAAGCGAAGAGGCTGCGAGCGCTGCACATGAAGGAGCATCCCGACTACAAGTACAGGCCCCGCAGGAAGCCCAAGCCCCCGACGCCCGGCGGCGCGCCCGGTGCCGGAGCGTTCCCGAGTTTCCCGCTGCCGTATTTCGCCGGGCCGGCTCCCGGAGTCGGACATCTCGACGCCCTGTCGTAC
>LGAG01000176.1:182757-194727 GCA_001278395.1 Lerema accius
GTGTCGTCGTTCTACTCATCGCTGTACACGACTCCGACGGCGCCGCCGAAGCCGTTCTCCTCGGCACTGTTCCCGCAGTACGGAGCGGCGCCGTCCTCGCCCGTGTCGCCGGCCACCCCGACCCACAGCCCCCACGACGACCAGCTCAGGCGACCGGTCTCCGTCATATATTGAAGACCAACCTGCCTACCTTGAGACTCGTTTCGAGGTTTGGCAACGTGAACACGGTCAGTGCTCTATGGACGGTGTCTACCGAAGAGATTCGAACGATATTTATTGTTTTAGAGTTACGCTTAGTCGAGAATTATAAATCGAGTGCGTCTCATATCAGTGGCTTGTAAATACGTTGGAAGGTAACCGTAGGACCGTCAGTAGGTGACGGTGTAAGTTTATTAAACTGTGATTTTTGTTTTCGACGCGTTTTCATATATATAATTTAATATCGCCGATTCGTCAGTTATGTGAAGTGAGATTGGTACCAAAAAGAGATTATTGCCCGTAGGTTTCTCTATATTTAGCTGCGTAGTTAAGGCATTAAGTGTGAATCCTCACTTTGTTTCTTGTGTCATTATGTACTGTCAGTTTGTTAAGTTTGATGTTTTAATCCTTGAATCCCGCGATTCATTCGCTTTACTTCGTACATGCTGTGTAATTTATTTATTGATTCCAAGTGTAGATGTTTAAGTATTTTGTAAATTAGTTGCCTATATTGTAAGCGATGTCGCACCTCTTTGTAAATATTAGTGAATAATTCTAAATCGATGTCATTACCAACGATGTATTATAGAAGATGAAGAAGTTTGTTAACGCCATACGAATAAACACTAAATTGTTTTTATTTTAATGTTTCGTTTTCTTTGATAACCCTGAAATAATAACAGACAGGCATTATTAAGTACAAATTATCAAATATGTAACATTAGGTTTTGTTACAGGAACTTAATTTTTTTCATAATCAATTGGTCGAAAGGAAAGTAATTGTAACAACATGATTTCTACTTCGGTACATCAGCGATACTGCCGACGCAGTTTTTATTTAAAAGTAATATCTATCAATTGAGTATTCTAATCACTTCCAACAATATATTGATTAGGAAACTGATAATAACGCTAAAGTTAATAAGTACATCGTTACGAATATAGTTGAAATCTTGGAGTTTTCAATGGATTAAAATCTGCAACTCTATTTTCAACTTACACTAGTTGAAACAAATTCAAACCATTGACTGAATATTTAGTTACAAATATTGAGTAATTTATAGGAAAATATTTTCGTTTTCATATGAATTATACTAATTGGCAAACATTTAGTTAAAACTAAGAAATTGCTCAACTGCAATCTATCTATAAATATCATATTGTCTCTTGCGTTTAAGATATCTTTATTGAAGTAGGCCCAAATTTACACTTATTTTGTCGTTACGTATGGTAACAAATTAAGGATTATATTGATCATCGACTAATATGTTACTGCACCTACGTACCTATTCAGTAAGTGTTGAAATCCAAAGTAATTTTTAAAGTTGACAAACATTAATCAGACATTATTTAGATACTTAGGCAGCTTGGTAAACATTTATTTTAAATCACAGTGAATCCGAATGATCAATTTTATTAATGGTACGTACTTTCTTGGTTGGCGTTATTTACTTCGGTATTTTTATCGTTTAGATAAATAACTCTGCAATAAACGTCGTAATCAATATAACAATATTTAAATTCTTTTTATAAATAGCTGCGCGTCGTGTGCTGTCATTTTTGTCAGAGGTAGTTAACATGTTTATAGTTAACCTTAAATTTTATTTCAGTTGCAATAAAAGTTTTAATTTTGTTGTTTTTTAAGTATACTTTTTCTACACTTATAGTTGAGTCGATCTTAGACATAATTTTCTCAGGGGGGTAACATCGTATCTTTGATTACTAACTGGCCTAGCCTACTGTATTGTTGGTCTAATATTTACTAACAGGACTAACCTATACCAACAGTTTTAGTATCCAAAGTCTCCTTAATAACTATGTTGTTAACAACCAATAATATTTCCATTAACACCTATTACAGAACCTACTAGCCAACCAACGTTCTGGCCCTAATTGAGGTTTATCACATAGGTACAATATTTTTTAATTGCTGCTCCAATCTTTTGCGTGATGTTATATAGCCCTCCTCGATAAATGACTATCTTACACTACGAGAATTTTGCAAATCGATCTAGTAGTTACTGAGATTACCACGTTCAAACAAACTAAAAAACTCTTCAGCTTTATATTGTTAGTATAGAAGTATAGATAGGTATCTATCTATCGGTGGTGATGGAGATGGTGACACAGTAAGCTCATTAAATTCTTAATTAAACAGATTTTATGTGGTTGGTAGCCATTTAAGTAGGTAAGAAAATTCCTAGTAGGGACTTTACAATGCGTACCTGTTAAGTACCGACGGTTGAAAATTTGTTACCCTTAACTTTACCACTTATTTTAACTTAACCACCTATTAACCTACCAAAATACAAGTATTGTCTTCATCAGAAATTCATGGATCTTTCTGGTCCCTAAGAAAACAGGTTTGAGAATATGAAGTGGTGTTATCATAAACCTTTAGAGGAAGTTTATTATTCTGCTTAAACATTAAAATTTACACCTGGAATTAATGGCATAATGTGCACTTAGAAGCACAGAAACCTTCAAGAAACTTTTTCCGCTAATAGCTACTCTTCCTACTAGTAGTAGGTACTGCAATACTTCTTTCTATTAATTTGCATTTTGAAAAGATAACATTCAGTATGTACTAATTGTTTTTAATCGCTCCCTAGATGGCGCTGATTGGTAACCAACATTTAAAATGTAGTAAAACCACGTAAAAATCAACCTATTACAAAGAATTCTAATTTAAAGTGACATTTATCTTTATGAATAAAATATATTATAGATATTACTAGGTATTTAAAAACTATTTTTTTTATACTGCTTTTAGTATTTTATGGATATCTTATACAAATCCGTATTCGTATCAAACGTTTAATACAAAACTCTGTGTGTATCGTAATCGATGATACTTAATTATAAGCATGACGCGGTCTAGAATGAGTTAGTTGACTACTTCGGTGCTTACGAAGTTAATCAGTTATAGTTGCTATCGTAAGATAGAACCAATGGTTACAATGGCAAAATTTTAGATACCTGGTTGGTTACTGTTTTGACAATCCATACAGCGCCATGGTTACCAAGACAGAACGCCCTTCTGGGTTCGACTTTTAGGAACAAAAATTTTAATGATGACTTTTTAATTTAGCTATTCTTGATCTGGGTGTGTGGTCGTGTGATTACTATGTTATCCATAACAGCCAAGACACAAGGAATCCACCTGTTGTGTTATGAGAGGGTAACGTTTTTTTATTAATTTGTCTTAGTTAATAGTTCACAGTTAAACAGTCAAAATGTAACACATAGAATAAACTATAGTTACTTATTTAACCACTAGTACTTATTTAACACATTGATTTTCACACAATTTAACAGTTTTTTCGTCAATATTCTATGTCACTAACTCTTTGTCGATAGTGATTGGGTCAAATATTTTTTTTTTCATGTAACATTAATATATTTATTACTTTTTAATTAGAACGGCCATAGAGCCACTTAAACTAATTACAGATAGGTATCCCAAGTATTGCATTACCTGCCAAGATGGAAACTTAACAAGAGTATACCTAACCTTCTTTGTACGTGTGTACAGAAAGAGTTACCTCGCGTTAGAAGTTGTCGATTAGTAACGACTGTTGCTGCAGGCCTATTCTGTCCCTCCCTGCCTGGCGACATTGTCGGCGGGACATGGTTTTCAATTTAATAATTACGACGCCATTATTCCGGTGGGGAGTTTTGAGATCCGATTGTTTTATTTCATCCTAGCTCTGGCGATTCCGTGCGGCCACTAATTTGGCGATTCATTCATTCTTTTGTTTTTGATTCGATTGTATTACTGTTTATGATGTGGCGATGAAACCTTGAATGGTAAAGCGCACTAACTTAAAAGAAGCTTATTTATTTGTAGGAGTACCCATCATCTGATAGTACAACTGTTCATTAGTTACAGACTAAGTATAAAGAGAGGCGCCACTGTCAAACTTCTGTAAAAATAACATTAAATTAAGTATTTAAAGAGCCCTTCAGAATGATAAATAAGTTAATGTAGCTAAGAAAAATCTCGATTATTTTAGCTTTCTATGCCACTGATATACCTACGTAGAGCTAGACTTAGGGCACGTTAAATTAATAACATACAGAACAAAATTTTCTGTTCGAAACTGAGGGAAACTCGCATGTTTCGTGGCTACATTTTTAAAGGATGCGAATGACTTCTGAATTAATCATTAGTCCGCTAGGTGATTGTTTGAGTGAAGCCTTCCGAGGGGCTCGGCTCTGAATTTATCAAGTGGATTTATCTGTTCCAAAGTCAATTAGAGATATATTTCGACGACCAACTTTGACTCAAAGATATTTATTTAATAAGCACATTTGAATGAAAACTTTATGAATAGTATAATTAAGTTTGATTAAGAAAATGTAATAGCGGGGGAGTTATAAGCGATTGAGGGTTTCTATCTCTCTAAGTAGGTTCTTTGAAAACGATTTGAAACGTCTTGCTTATTAAATGTTCTGTAGTTCAACACCATACTCTAAATAAGTAAAGAGTATTTGAAGAAACTTGCTTAACTTAAATTAACCACCTACCTACCTATATAGGTATGTTGGAAAAATAAAAAAAGCTTGTCAGCATGCTCGAATGTACAATAATGTATTCGAATTTTAAATCTCTCAATCGAACCAGTTAGTGATTTATAATTGGAACGTTAACCAAATTTCAAATTTATTCGAATTGCGGCGAATTCGAATAAAACCCGAGTGTTGCCAGCACAGAGGCGCTTTCTCCCATTCGTGCTCCATTTTCCCCGCACCGAGCGCGAGCATTGTCGGAAAAATATATTTTGTATGGAGCCGGCATCACAATGAGACGTGCCCGTTATTTATTTAGATGTATTTTATTGTGGGAGCAAGTTCGATTCCGGCGTCCAGACGGGAGGCAATCGAGGCATTGGAGTAGTGCAGGTAACGGATTGGCAAATAATTGAAAACTACCCTCGCTATTATTAGGTACACGGTACGATACGGTGTATGAAAACGGACGCTGGTGCGGAACTGGATTCGTAATAAATACATACTATCGAATAGAATTTACGTTTAACGTTATGTTTGTAGAAATCTATACACAGATCATTATTGCGGTTCGATATTGTAGTTATCTACTATGTCCATATAAGGCAATGCGTTGTTGATTGCTTGCGTGGTATTATGTAGGTGTCATAGACGATGACTCTATCAGGTCTTTGTTTATCAGTTATTTATAATAAAACGTGGCTAGGATCGCTATTTTGATATCTTTGAACAGCAGGTGTAGGTATACATATAAAATAAAACTTACTGTTACTAAATTATTGACAATCTGTTTACGACTCATATGGCGCATTGGCCGGGCCACGGTTCAAAGGGTCTCTAGTTCGATTCCCAGTGAAGGTGAAATTCTTTTCTGATGAAGTTCTGTTCTTGGTGTGAGTAGGTGTCTGTCCTTGTAGGGAATCCTACAATGTGGGCAATGAGGGGGCGACGTTATTTTTTTATGGTGCCTGAGTTAATAGGAAAACTATTTTAAAGAGACAGGATCACAATGAATCACAAACGACAAACTTCTTTAAATAAACCACTAATGTTAGTAATTTTTTCCAGGACATGAACTTGGGACTCCGGCGATAAAATAGGTACGTCATCAGCATTAATACACCTATTAATGTGTATTTAAATTATATGAATGTTCTTTTAATACTATATAGTGATTATAAGTGACCATCGATGAATGGTTTAGAATACTCCGGAGTTCAAATGATAAATGGTTATTCTAACAACACAGCAGTTGTCAGGATTAATTAAAGGCGAGTGTTGCCTAAGTAGTTAGTTAAGCAAAGCAATAGTGGGTTTTGTATTCTTTCAAAAGGCGCTGCATGCGAGGTTTCTCGTGTCTTACAGTCAGCGATATACTAATAGCTGTAGATTAGATTAAGTAATAGAAGACAACATGGTGTAGGTGTAAACTTAAAATTTGGTATCCCAATGAATTCAATTAACTTACATTACAAAATGTATACCAACTAAATTAAAAAATAATTACTTTAATTTACAATAATACGTAGAAATAGAATTAATCATTTTTATTGTAAATATAGAAATTGTACCCATTGATGTCCAATCTTGTAATATGCTGACAGTTCGTAGTGACTAGCTCATTTAAAAGAGTCTGGATTATTCGTCATGCAGGGAATAATCCAAATATCCACTATATCCAAATCAATTAGTAGATTTTTATTAGTTAATGCGTGGCAGAAGAAATAATTCGGCTTCTAATCTCATAACTTATAACTAATTGTCGTGTTCATATCACAATGTTGGATATTTTAAGCGTGTAGCTTCCTCGCGATGGTGTAGACAGAGCTTTATGAAGCTTTTGTGCGTAACCTTTTGATTCCTTTTGGTTTTAGAATTCACAGTGTAGTTACAAAATTATTGAATTTTGTATATATTATTATAATCTGTGGTTTAGAAGGGTAAGTACCTGCTGTTGATTACATTAATATTATTATTATTTTTATAAAAGAGTATTATGAAATTATTTATTAGGCTTCGTTTTATGGAAGTGCTTAGGTACCTACTTATGGTAAATATTTGTTGCGTAAATTTTTTTGGAAAAATGATTAGAATAAAAAATCATAATTAATTTTTCCACAAGGTTTTTTTCTCACTAAATCAAAAAATAATACAATTGTAAGTTTTTACTTTATATGTTTACATTAAAATGTTTGAAAGAGTTTCAAACATATCGTGTTTGAATAATCGAGGCTCTATACCGAAAACAAAATTCTCCATATTTATTTTTTATTCATTTTCCAAGAGGGAGACATTCGCATACGAAGGGATTACTCAGTTTCAGGGTTGCAACTTCAAAACAGTATTTTTCCTTAAATCATAAAATATTTTTCCCCTTTTCCTTTTTTATTACAGAGACTTTTATTAAAGTTTAATAATTTCTACTTTTTATACTTCATCATTTAATGACAACAATGGTTTCAACCTGTTGATCTGCCTTATAGATTTGTTAATTTTTCCTTACGTTTCTATACATCAATATCATTAAAAGATATTGTTTGGATTGATTAAAATTCGAAGCAATTTTTAAATATCATAAGAAATCTGCAGTTCATCAACCATATTTTTTTTGACAACCCTAGTAACTCGAACAATGTATCAGAGAGAAATAAAATAAAATAGCTTTCAATACGGACATACAAATCAGGCATACTCGTCATTGTGTATTTCTCGTATTGAAAACCCCTTACTTGGAAGGCTTGTACTTATATCGTAATACTATTGATTTTATAATGCCTGTTTTACGGTGGAAATACCGTTTGTTTACGGAAAGAAATAGACTACTTGCGTGCAGAACCATCTGATGGTGTAGTTAGAGTCGACCATAAACGTCAGTAGGTACTATCAAAAGTACATCACCGACGCGTTACTGGCCAAGATATAAGAAATATATATGTAACTAGAAGACCATGAAGTCTGTTTGATCTCTTATGGTTTGACCCCTTAGTTTTCCATATCAGGTGGGTACTCTCAATATTTCATTTTCATATACCTCTAGTTAGTATATTAAATGGCATATTGAGCAACTTTTGCTGTAAATAAAACCTATAAATAAAGAAGAAGAAACAAAGAAATATAATGTAAATTTCACTTATGTGTTATTTATTTGTAAAGACACGTTAACGTTGAGAAATAAGACTTAAACCACGTTCTTAAACCGTGGTCATCTAAGTGCAATCCAAACATAAATTTGTAATAACATAAGTAACTACATGTTATATCGGTGTTATAATTCACCAATTTCCATTCAAAAACGTAACAAAAATAATAAGCAAAGTTGTGACTTGAACAAAGGAAGTAAACTTTATCGGTAAATCAAAGGGGTAGGTACTCGTAAGTACGGGGGTGAAACTTGGTCTCCACAAGCATCTACTGAGACGTTAGCACTACACCCTTATAACGTGCCTCACATATGAATTAGTTCCGACATGACACTCAATACTCCATAAATAATATTTACATACTACATGTTACCTACGAGTACTCCGTCTAGGTATAACGCTTTGTTGCATAGCGAAATATGTAGAATTATTATTAGGTATTTGTTATGGATTTTTGAAGGTGATAGGGGCTGCATTTTTAATTTGCTTAAATATAGCTTAATAGTTGTATGTGTAATGTAAACGACGGCGGAGCTTAGCACTATATTTCACTTATTAGAAGTTAAACTGTGTTATATAGACATATAAATATCTGGAAGCAGTTCCGGACATTTGAAACGAGTCACTGCTTTTTAATTTTTAATAGGTACCTACGTGAAAACAGAATTAAAGCTCTTAAATGAAAGTCAACAAAAGTGCCGGTTGGCTCTATTGACGGTGATTTCCGGGACTGTATTAAATATCGTCACAAGCCCTGGTTTAGTATGTTGTAAACGTTGCATTTTAGACAAGTGATAAATAATAATGTTCTCAGTAATAACCTCCTACTAGCCACAAGTCTGGCCTGTGTGTATAGAACGTGATTTATTTGAATGACTGTGAGTTTTGTTTCTCGACGTCTGACAGACACGTATGAGGTCAGATGAGCGCTGTATGAAGACATCTGGTCGGAGGTGACAGGTTAAGAGGTTAGATTGACCTATACTTAATATTGCAGGTTCCGTATAATATTTTTTTAAATATTAGGAGCTTTTATCTTTGAGTTCCTCTTTAAGAATTATGCGTAATTGCCTTTCTGCGTAAGCTTGCCTGCTCAATGCGTAAGAGTTTGAGATTTGGCATGGTTAAAGTTTAATGGAGAAGTGAATAAAAATATTTTTTCTGTTACTAAAGGAAAACACAGAAACAATATCGCGTATGGGTCGCTGATTAAATAAGTCATGAGAACAAGATATTTAAAAGTATGTACCAATACTAATAATCTTAGCATACAATAAAATATTTGTTTGCAAGAACAAACCGGTTTGAACATGCCAGCGGAACCCTAATAAAAGTTCAATTAAAACGCAATACACGACTGTACCACAATAAGTCTTAATGTATTCAGACCAACAAAGAGCTTATTACAATCGAGCGCGATTAAACTGTCGCGAATCGCATTATCTTCGGTAATGTTCGCTTCAATAAAAATCGCAATCGCATTGTTGCTCGCCATAATTATAATGATAAAAACATCGCAAACATTCGTTTACGGACTCGAAAACAAGCTGAAATAAGTTCTATGCTTCTTGCACCAGATTCCAATTTTAATTGTAGAGTTTATTCGACTTCAAAATTTCCTTTAACGAAAATTGAACTTTATTGCAGTAATATTAAAGTTGATTTCATGTTACAGGGACATGTTTTCGGATGCTGACCCACGTATGAATATATTAATTTGTAGTGTGTGCTATTGTAGCTCAGTTTCTATTATTGGCGAGTATTAATTGTTAAAGTTGGTACAGTTACATCGGGTTAATGGTGTTCTGCGGTGTTGCGATGGTTATTTACTCCATTGTCATGGTGTTTTAGGATGAAAGGTCGTTTTATTCCCGCGGCGGAATGGCTCGGACAGAGTTAGTGTGGTTACGACTTAATTTAGAGCGATTCAGTTGTCTTTGTTTTTCTACGTCTATTTGTGTTACTGTTAGTAGGTAGCACTTGTCTTAATTTTTGGATTGGAAAAATTATTAGAAAAATTCTTTCCATGTTTCATGTTATAAAAACCTGACCCGACACACAATTTTTTTTCGGCACACAATTTTTTTTCGGATAGATTATTTTACTTTTGCCATATAGAGCGCAATCCTAGGGTCACCAGACTTACCTCATTTTATTTAACAAATCTGAAACTTTGCAGTTTATTAGAACAGTAGGTATGTACTTAAGAAGGTATGCGTACCTACTTACTAGTATGAAAGTGCGGTTCTCTGTAAACAGCCAGGACAATACGGAGAGCAAATCGACCTCCCAGACGCAATAAAAAATCAGCTGTTATAGCAATTAACTACACTTACACTTTATAAATCCATAGAGCCAGACATACAATTAAATAAAAACCAGAAACATTCACTTTCAATGACAAAAACTTTATGACATTCATCTATTGTAAGTAGTATGTATTGCGCAACCGAAATAATTATTCAAATTCGCACTAATGACGTGGATCTGCTCGCAATATATTTCACTAACAATGTCTGTCCTGTTGTGCGTCACATGTAAAAAACCACACGTGGCTGTTATCCGTATAAACGTCATCCGACTCTTGTAATTTATCTTTTCAACAATCATTTTTACATCGTTTCCCGCATCCCACCCTCTGGTGTGATTAATGATGGATGGATTCCTGAATAATTACCAAGACTTTTAATATTCAAGTGATTTCGTATAATGGTCCCAGCGACCAATTTCCGACTCTATTGTACAGGTATAAAGCTCACATTGTTCTGTTTAAAGCGGATGACCCTTAAAGCTTCGTTTGGTAGAACAACGACTTAAATGCTTATTGTCATAACAAGGTTATTTAGAACGAATACCTTCAGCTACAAGGTCGATTTTAGATTGGAGCGTGTATAAATAACCAACAAAAGCGAGAATACCATTGAATGCAAATCTCCACTCGAGTTTTAAGGGTAGTGTACGTTATTAATTTGTTATAATTGTCCCCCCTTACGGCTCGCATGTGGCATTTTTATTGCGAATTAGTCGCAATCATTAATTTTGTTTTCCTTTTCATAACTCTCAATGAATTCGAGTACTGATATTATTCTTTAGGTACAGTCGTGAGCTTTTGAGTCTGTATCGCTTACAATAGCTTTCATTTGCTGATTGTTGGCCCAAACAGCATTGTAGGACTCGGTTTGGGTTTCGAATTGTCGGTATTGTGATGTGAGCTAAAAGCAGCGTTATTACGATTGATCGAAAAGTCATCTTACGTAATGTATGTACAATAATGATTGTCAATTGTCTTGGCTGATAGGTATATTTGACATAAGCCTATCAAAGTTTGGGAACGAATTCTTTTTTAGACCACACTCCCTTCAAATCTTCAGAGGAAAAGTGAATAAGCATTTACGTTCGCTTGCTTCTTTGCTTCCAAAAATCGCTATTAAAAATTTATTTTTCAGTGAATATTTTCTGACCATCTTCACAGTTAAAAAACCTAACGTAATACGTACGAATGTAGTTAAGTTTGAAACTCACTGGTGTGTTTTCCAATCCTCTTGCTTAAAAACCATCCACGTCGCCCTACATTAATTTGATTGAACTTTACACATATTGCCACCCTCTGTTTAAGGATGAATTAATTTGCATATCCATTCAACAGATGACCCTCTCGTATTTTAATGTTTGTTAAATCTTCTAGCACATCACTTTGCTTCGGCAATAAAAATTATAACGACAATGGTTGGTGCAGATATTTCACGGATCTTTTTCCGTGTGTTAGTGAGTATTTTAATTTAAAATAGCGTTTGACAATGCGTTGTTTTAAGTTTAGAATTTAAATTCAAATTATTTATTTCGTCTTACCGAACGTCAAAATTTACAATATAAATGACACTATAAAAAAAAATAAGAATCATTAGAATAACAAACTTACCCTATAGTACATTACAGACTCCTTCGATGTAGTTGCTGGAAAATATCAATGACGTCGACAATGTTGTTGTTCCATATCAACATATCAAGAGGCACATTCATCTGTTTCGACATAATATGGAAAAAACTAAACGAGCCACGACATCGTAACTAAGTAGTCAATGTCACCTGTAGTCATCAGTGAATGAAAAATGACAGTTTC
>LGAG01000176.1:208878-235561 GCA_001278395.1 Lerema accius
CATCTGAAAAATATTAGACGCTTCCTATTAAGAATGCGAAGGCATTTCACTGACGAACAAGTAATACTGGCGAGTAGCTATCTCACCTGCCTGTTCAGAAATAAAAGGAATTTTGAAACTGTACGTTCTTCCATGAATGAATCCAATCAGTCCTATAAACGCCAACGCAGCCATTATGTTAAGATTTAATAACCGCGATCAACCCGTCCACCGGCTATTCGGATAGACTGTTTATAGCCCGAGCTCCATTTACGGCTATTTACAGGCACCTGACAAAAGCTAGCTTAGCCGTATTTACAAGAGCGTTGTCCGCGACTCGCCTTCGTACAATGCCTACGTGATTTATGCTAGCATTGACTGTTTTTCTCGGTACCATTGAGCAGGCTAGTGCCACTGTTATATTGATTAGTTTAACAATAATTAAGATAACGATAGATACAAAAATACTAATACCCGTTGCCTTACTTGTATCTGTTTGTGATTGACTTAGTTCAGCAACTGCAAACGGACTTGGCATTGTTTTAGATGGATAATCGCTATCGGCAAAATTTGAAGTTATTGTTTTCGTTAGAAAATCGCTGAGCAAACGTGTTGGCGCACATTATCCTTTGATGAATGACAACGCCTTGAATGCTATAGGGCTAACAAGCTATTGGGTTAAAGCTTTATGACGTCGATTCCAACGGCCATTAAGAGAAGTCTAGTGCTTTTCAACTGTTGATTGGCAGTGTCTAAGAAGCAGAAAGACTTCGAGTTGAAGTCCCTCACTCTATTTAACGACAAACTTAAATTAAACTTTACCTTCACACGAGCTCAGTAGCACCGGGCCTATATATTTTTATTTCCTAGAGCATTTCGCCGGCACTGCGGAGGTGTCACGCTTAGATTAGTGGCCTGATTTAGTGCGCCTTGTTCCAACACGGTTTGACACTTGCCAGCCCAGCCCTTGTTACGTAGCTCAATTGATAGCGTTTACCACTTTTGCTGTCAAACTTCGAGTTTAGGTACTGTATAATTAAAAATGCGAAGTTTGGGAGTTTGGTTGTTGAAAGTTTTTATTATAGACTTTACTTGCCTTAGGAGTAAATAAAATGATTAAGTCAGTCGATTCACTATGATCGTTTTTTGTTACCAATTACTATCCGAGCTAGCCATCAGTTATTTCATAGAGTGAAGATACGCGTAACCTGTAGGTACTCCGAGTTTTCAAGTTTTCAAAGTCTGCCATCGACTTTGCTATCCGCTTTCGATATGGGTTAAGCTAAACAATAATGATAAAACCATTTAAGAAATATCATATTAAAATCATCTTTAATAGAGGTTCGGAGCTCCAAGAATAACCTGAGAGAAGCTAATTACGTATAATCCTCTCCGCTGTCTAAATGGTCTTATTCTCGGGATGTCGAAACAAACGGACATAGGGACGGTACCTCGTAAGCATATTGAAATATTGTCTCGTAAAACTCACCTCAAACCCAACTCGTTCAGCCTAACCGACCGAGAGTTGACGTATGGCTTCATTTTGTGAGCCTTCGATATATTTGAACAAACTTAAAGCCGCGGAATCTTGTATCACATGGGTCTTCTTCCACCCCTATTACAACTAAATAAGGTTGTTTTTCCTTCGATTCTTTCACCAGCTACGAGCATGTGGTTTGTATCTAAACATCGTTTTGTAAAAGCCTCGACCGCAAGGCAATGAGATCTCTCACAGTGTTGGAAGACAATGATACGTTTTGATGGCGCGTCTGATTTACTGTATCGGCGTATTAACCATGTGAAAGTTTTGTGTGCGAGACAGACTGGCGTGTGTTTTGTAGAATAGTCTGGAAATGATTATTCAAATGTAATGTACGAGGACATGCAATAAATTAGTGAAAAAGCTTTCTCTCTAAGTATCGTGGTATTAGTCTTTGAGTTCCTAAATGGCATTCATGTGTCGGTAAAATAGGGAGAGCCTCTCGACCAAGTCGATTGATGTGCTAAAGATCATCACAACCCTTACCTATCCCACTGTTGGGTCAGATTTCCGATCAAAATATTGGGGATACATGCCAAAGTCCGCTGCACTGGTCAAGTGCGGATTGGCAGACTTTACTCACCTTTGATAAGTTTATAGGGAACTCTCACACGTGTAGGATTCAAAGTCAGAAATCGGGAGTACAACGGTCAAACCACTAAGCTATCAGGCTATCACTGTGTTTATGTAATGATCCTCTTGCTTCTCTGTATCTGATGATAAATAACACTACAAATCGCGTATACCTTCATAAATTTTTAGTGACGAACGTAGTTAAATATTTCAGAAAACTATCCTACATGTTTATAGAGTGCCTCATATTATAACACACCGTGTAACGTGATGTAACTAGTGTACACCTGACATTCATATTTTCAGAGATAAAACTTTTCAAATTTGAATAAAGAACAAAAAACTATCCGTTCTCCAATTACCGACCAGAACTACACTAAAATACACTTGTTCGCTAACAATGGACGAACAAAAATGCAATCCGTGTGTTGTCAGTATAAATCCAACGAAAAATACTAAGTTCGTGCTTTTATGAGTTTTGCGATCCAAAGCCGAAAAGGCGTATCTCTCGAATAAGGGAAAATCAGCTTTAATATAAACCCGTAAGCTCTACAGCGTAAAAACAAATAGCAGTTATGGTAAAAGTTTTAATAAATGCGTAATTAATCAAGATAATGAAGTATTAACCTAAAAGCGGTTTTGTGTTTCTGAGAAGTCAATGGAATAGATCGCTTTTGTAATAAAAGAAAACAGCGTTGCGTGTTTTATTGTTTGAGTACTTTTGTAAGACTATCGACTTATACTTGGTAACTTAGTAACCTAAAGGATACATGACTCTCCCAATAACCAACAAGGCCTGTTTCGCAAACCAACCCATTATTATTATAGGAAAAGGGTTTTTCATCAGTGAAGAAGAAGAGCATTAGTCACTTAGGTAACGTGTCACGTTTGTGGCCTTTTAGCCTATCCAAATGTCTGAATTGCCGTTCGAAAGCCCCCGAGTTGCTGGTATTCTATTATTATAACAATACAAATGACATGTAAGTACTTGAAGTAGGAATTTAGTAAGAAATTTTGATAACGATAGCAGAAAAGAATTGAAACCCTACTATGGACCAAAAGAAACAGGTTAAAGCATTAAACTTTTGTCACCAACATAGAGAGGTAATCTAAAACTTATGCGTTTAAATCCTGATCCTAATTCACCGTCTTCTCAGCAGGCGAGCGATATGTCTTGATATAAACGGTGGTGGATTTACGCGAGTATCACGTGAGTGCCGGCGGCCATCGCAATTGAGCGGGAAAATATTGGCGCGAAACACGCACGCGTTGGACAGTGGCTGTCAGTGGAGTTATTGAGATCATTGTGCAGCTACCGTCATTCTGAGAGATGCTTGTTAGTCCTGTTTGTTGCGTTAAATGGCAAAGGCTACCATAATAATCTTGATATTTAATGTAAATTGGTGGTGGAGTAATCATATTATTTGAAATTAAAAATGAAACTAACGATGTCAAATTTGACTCGTACATTCTTTATTGTCTCTCTGTTTATCTGTTGGTACAATTATAAGAGACGGTCCCAATTGAGTACCAAATCTCAGGTTCGAATCCCCGACAGAGCGTTTATATTTGTAATACGTAAGCAGTCCTTAAACACTCATAAAGTGTTATAGTCTAGAAGGAAGGAGCTTCCAACCTTTTTCAGACCACATTGTGCATCCACTTAAGAACCCCTTATAAAGATATGAATTTTGTTCTACAAAAATACACTGAGAAGAATGATTATTGCTATACGTAATCCTTTTCACTATAAGCACCACAAGTCGATTGAGTGGAAACATCGCAGATTTCACTGACCCCTAATAACACTATCGAACAATGTATACAAACAGATATTCGTAGCAATTCGACTCATCAAAACTGTTCGTCCGATAGGGTGACCTTCCACCATAAATTGACCTCCCAGCATTTATAAACTTGAACAAATATCTTCGATATTAGCGTTACCAAGGGGTCAAGCTTCACTAGATATAATTCAATACTGATGTCAGTAACCCTAACATTCAATTGTTTCAAACTATCAGTATATAAAAACAATTTTAATTCATTCGCTTCCTATGAATTTACATAGAGAGCGAACTAAACAGAGGTATCATAATTAAAAGTTCGGTGGTTACGTATGGTTACATGGTTGAGAAATAAATTTGCGATTGTGAATGTAGTAAGCAAAACAGTTAATAGAACAAACAAACAAAAAAATATATCAAAAGGTATTAGTTTAAAATACAGTTTTACAATTAATTGTGTATATACATTACATTTAATTTAATTACATTGGTACTAGGTATTTTAAACCTAGAAATTTTCTTAGATTTTAAAAAGATTGGATTCTTGTATTGATTATGAATTCATCAAGTTTATTGTTTTTATTTTATTTTTAATAACGTAAGTTTGTTTTTTCTTACAGCGACGTTTTTTTTTCTATGATGTGTCTGTGTTTTGTTTACTCTGTGGCCCGTTAATACGTTACCAACAATCCCTGTCGGTCTGTGTTAGTGTCTACTGGCTTTAATTTTATATTCATAGCGATCCGCTAATCCTCTCTCCAGCTCGCTGTAAGGTCTGCAAAAAAATATGAACACATAAGAACGTATTGTTGAATTATTGTGTTGCATGTTACATTAAGGTTAGTCATACTTTAGGGTTAAATCTTGAAAATAAACAATCTTAATATTGAATAAAAAATATGCAGATAAAAAATACATTTCATGATTTACACTCAAAAGTGCATCTCAGTAGATTTTTGGAAACTTAATTGAGAAAAATCTACCCACGCCTTTGTCATCTTTAATTATAATTAATTTTTAAGACCAAAAGTTAGTCAGTGATTTTTAGATTGGCAGACGATTCTCTGAAGGCCTATGTGCTGGCTGCTTTGAGCTAGCATAGTACCCCATTGTCCTTTTGCTTGAGCCGGTCGCCAAACGACTTATAAAATGTATCGACTGGAAGCTTGAGAGCCGCTATTTAATTTCTTTCTTGTTTCTAGTGCGTAAATATTTATTTTCTTTTTAATTATTTTTGGATTGGATACTATTCATCCACTTATCAACCAAATAAAATCAGACTGGTAGCACTATAACATAACACGTCTGTTATGCGGACTGTACCCACATTCGCAATCACCCATCACCTTATATCTGCAAACTGCAAACCCCATTGTAGCGAAACAATCCAGGGCACATCTCCATTGTGGGCCCTAACGTTGACTGACAGCTGTCTTTGTTATACGAATACGTTTGCGTTGAATCAACGCTTTTATTGGGCAAACGAACGTAATTCCAACAGGGAATTGGGAGATAGCAGATGCTAAAGAATTAACCACTTGTTTAGTTAAGCGATGGGTAAGTTTTTAAATGATTTATCGCTGTTTGTCGATAGCTAATCAAAAATGTCCATGATTATCGCCTACGATGGTTTACAATGTTGTCATTCAATTTTGTTCTGTAAGTCAAGAGTGCATAGTAATCATCTACATCAATTAAGCTGTAACATTATAAGTAGCGCTATTACTGTATGAAATTTTGTTGATGAAAGGAATAAGAAAAATATTAAAGATGACATAGAGAATAGCATACAGAAAGGTACCTATTAGTTATTAATTTACTTCGTGAAGGTTGTTCTGATTATAGACCTTGATACACCAAGCTTAACTTCATTAGAAGCAGACGTTTCAAAGCATCGATATATTCCAATTTAAGAAATCAACGCAACATTGTAACAAATTCTCGAAACGCGAACTAATTTTTGTTACTCTCACAATGATAAATTATCTCTTGTAGTGCGTTAAATGAAACAATGTATTGCAGGCCGACACAAGCTTTAAAACAACCTTTAAATTAGTCGCCATTAAGATAATAGGTAATGCTAATTGCTCTAGCTACTTAAAAGTTTTTAACGACGCTCATCTCGATAACAGGCTTCCAAAAAACTGGTCAAGTCTGAAGTGAATTTGCGTGCTTAAGATTCCGTAATGGTTATAATTCAAGTTTTTTTTTGGTTGTTTAGTATTTAAATTTTTCTATACATATTCGATGACTTAGATTTTTTATCCATAGGTAATTATACGATCTTTACTTTCGAATTTAAGTATTTAAATTATCTGAAGTAATAACTTCTCTTATAGCGTCATTACAGTCAACAATTTTACTTACAATCGATGACCTAAAAGAAGATCCTTACACATCCTTAACAGAAGGAAATACAGACACACTGATATGTGTGGTTCAGCTCACAATTTTTCCGATGACGGACCCCTTAAAAACGACAGTACCTAATTGTTGTACTGTCTTTCTGTGTAACAAAGGATAATGAATGGCGGAATGCGTGGTCACGCGTCTCGTTGTGGATGTCACTCACTTATGCCAGTGAACGTGATTGTGAACTACCGTAGCAGTAGTCTGACAGATATTGTTGAGACAACGCTTTTGAATATTGTCTTTTTAAATGTGGTCCATTGTGTTCAGCTTGCGCGTACGTTAAGACATGTATTACTGACCCGTTGTTACGTTGTTAGTAATTGTTCTTATGGACGGAACTACTGCACTAAACACTTATAATCCAGGGTCGTTTGTGACCTGCTTGTCTCTTGGAAGACTTGCTTCTGAATCTCTTGAGATATCGTTATGTTCCAATGCATAGAACCTCCCTCTGCCTTCTGTTTCTTCAAGAAGAAGGTTTATATAAAGAATCTATATTTGGCGGTGCATAGTATCTAAATCCATTCTTACTTGTATATTGTGTCAGCGAAAAAGCTGAAATGGCAATGGTAGATCTACTTGGGTTACTAGGCAAAATTTTCTAAATTTTAATGCCATCATTAAACGAGCCTTAAAAAATCAGCTTGAAAAGTTTTTATTTTTATCAGTTGTTTCTTTTCTGAAGCTCATAATGTTGCAATAACACTATTGAACTTTGATCTTGTGAAATATTTGATAAACGTAAAATATTAAATTTGTGACTAATAGGTATTTAAGATTGGAATTAAAAGGAAGTGGTAACGACATAACGACATCAAAAAAATTAGTAAACAGTTAATGAATATTCAACAGAAAAAAATAAAAGATTCCTAGACTGAGGTAGGCCCAAAAACATCGCTTAGCAAATGGATAGTGCCGCAAGAAAACAGAAACTCAAAATTCAAACGTTGTTCCAAATTGCTTAGCCCACGAAAATGACGCAAAGACAAAGCAATTGACAAAACCATCAAAGAAGCCTCGACAAAGGCTTCGGCTGTAACATTAACATGTCACAAAGAATCAAAGGAAGACGCAGCCGACTCCTTTCGCAGCATTCATCGTCGTGGAGCGTGTCGATGGTGTCGATACGATATGAATAACAAAACTGAGAGCGTGTAACACGGATCGCCTCCGTCGCTATTGTCAATGCAAGCACTTGGTCACACTTAGAATCTTAGGGTCTTCACAAACTATGCTGCTATATCGACAGTTTAACCAATCAGCCTGCAAAACGTTGAAGAATAAATTAATGATACGAGTATCTATCACATTCTAAATTTTACAAGCTTCTGAATTCAAAACAAAAACAATCCTAACTACTGACTGTTCTTACTTATCGTTGCTATCCAAGAAGAAAGAACGTAAGGCCACTTCGCTTTTCTATGTCCAGTCTAAGCTAAGTTTTACATTACGATCAATGTTATTACAGTAAGTGGAGGGACTCGTTTCTAAACCCCCTTAGCCACTGGATCTTTTCACATGTTAGTAACGCCGCCGCGTACTGACTGACTTTGAAAATTAATGAGCAACGTAGTCCTATGTCTTATTCCGCGCTGTTTGTTGTGTATTGTGAACCAACGCCGCCGTCGCCATGCCGACACGAGTTGATGTCTATACTACCAGCGTTTGTTTCAATTCTGCGTCATTGGGAATCGAATCTAGGACTTTTTGAATGGCGCGGCCGCGGCGGTCTGGCATGGTAACCATTGCGCTATACGAGTCGTCAAACGAATTAATGATGAATGAAATAAGACTTCAAGTACAGATTTGTATCTATCAAATGCTACTACTTGTTGCTTATATGAAAATCGTTTACGTCAAATGTTACAACGTACAAATCTTTAGTTTTTACATAATTTACCATAACGTTTCTTATAAGTAGAAGGTATATACTTACTTGTGCCTTATATCGTCAAGTTACAACGTTACATGACATAAAAAAATGTTGTCTAAACAACTTAATTTCCGAGAGAATGTATGGCGAAGTTGACGGAGCAAGTTGAGACCAAAATGGAAAGAGTAATACCAAATCGGAAGCACAGTAACGAATTTTTTCTCGTACTTCAGCTAAAGTTTTTAAAACAGAAACCTTATTCACAAGTCACAGAAGTTTTAACCTCACCCTCTAATTTACTTGCTAATTAAGGTTGCGTGGTTAAATGGCAAAATCTAAATAATGTCGATAAGATATATGAAATGGGGTAGTAGGTATTTTATCGAATAAGTATTGAAAAATTGTTTTTTAATGGAAAGTTCTAGCTTATCGTGTTATTTACTCTCGGAAGAGGATATTAATATTACCTAATAATTATAGTGGCAAAAAATTAAAAAGCATCATTTTATGAGCATTAATTTGCGTATAATAAATTGTAGGAGACAAAACAATAAAAACATTTTTTTTTAATAGAAAGTTATCATATCGTGTACGGAATCTCCACTATTTGTTTCCGACACAAACTTTACCGCTTTGTTCTTTCCTGCGATGTTTTTTCTTCTATTTCGGTGTACAGTCATCGAAGCTGAACAAAGTTTCCAAGTTTCAATTAAACGTGAGCTACAACGAAGGTTTTGTAGATTACCAGTTAGGTATAAGAACGACCGACTTTGCTGGGCAGGGTCGCGTGATTTACAATATTAACGATAGACCCACACACAAACATTACTTGAGGTTAGAGCTTGTATAATTCGATCTTAGTTTAAGAGGGTTATCTTAAGACTTTTACATATGCCAAATTGATACCTAATAGTCGCTTTGCTATATACAAATCGAATGTTAAGTTACTGCTTCTAGAGTTAGATCGGTTTAATTATGAGCTTAGAACTCCCTGTTCTCGGCGTAACACTGTCGACATTCATAGATCATCCTAATGCAGTTTGAAATGCTTTCTGCTACGATGATATTAGTACTGTCCTGTACTGTGTAGTCCCCTGTCAAAATTCTTTAAAAAATTTTATTTTCAGTAAAAATTACAATTACTTAGTTTCCCACATTATAGTTGATTATAATAATACTTCCTTGAGAGATTGCTAGTAGGCATCGTTGTTGTGTTCAACAACAATATTTTTTCTTTTTTAACTTTTTTTTGCATACTCGTATCTATTCTGTTTTCGACGCAACATAATGATATTATGTAAATTTAAATTAACCTATTCAAATAACAGTCGACTGTTTCTTGCGAGATAGTGGGACTGATCAAAGTGTTCTAAGGGAGATCAAAAGGTCTTTTGTTTCCTTGTCGGGATGTGACACAGTCTAACGTTTCGACAAAAGATCTCAACAGAATTCGACAAAGGTCGCGACTACGACAAAAGGTGGTCCGCGACCTGTGAACCCAGTTGTTTGTGAGTGGTACAAAGAAGACGGCAGTCGGTACTGTCACTCAGGAATTACCCGTGTCATATTTTTTCTTGCGAATTTCGTAGCGCTATGAGAAGAGTCAACTATAAATAATGTGAATTAGAAAAAAATTAATTGAATAGAAAAAAATATTAACGCAACGGAAAAACTTGAATTCGTTACTGATTTTATAACAATGTGCCTTCATGACTCTAAGCCTCATCAGCGATAAAGAGAGAAGGAGGAAGTACAAGGTCCATCGAAGCGAAGCGAGGGCGGGTTACTAGTTACCAAATAAAAACGTAATAATTCATATTACCTAAACCCATGAAAGGGCAGATGTTGAGCTAAGATGACCAACGGTTTCCCTATTCCTGGGAATGCGTAGACCATAAATATAATCCTTTATTAAATCACTGTACGCGTCATAAATCTGTTGCGATGGGAGTGACCCACGAATTGATGCACAATGGTGCACTCAACTAGCGTTAGTACGTGTCCCGTTTCTTTTCATCGCATAATAAAGTACACCGCAAACGTAGCTTTGCATATAAATCTCCTAATTACGCTATTCAATCGCTAATCTCGTCTAGAATATTTACATAGAAAGCATTTTTCTATGACAATTAAACATGATTTAGGGATTCTCTCTGTGAAGATGTCCGTGCGTACAGTGGACAGTCGGTGAGAAATATTATCTGAAACAAGAAAAAATTGTTATGTCGAATGGAAAGTAAAAAAAAAATTGAGTACTAATATTTTCTAAATTTTTGCAATTAAAAAATCTTTATTTGTCGGTTTTGTAAGCACAGCCAGAGTGTTCTCCAAAATTTGTAGAGTAAATATTTAATTTCTTGTAAAACCAGAAACTTTTGTAACATGTTTCAAAACACAATTTGAGTTGTTCTAATCGCTAATGATCAATTTGATTTATTCTTTTGGTTAATTGTACTTTGATAATAATTTAATCCTACAATCCTTTATTGGCGCTCATCGTTGCAACTCATAAACATTTTTTATTACTGTGCCTAATACCGTGCACCACAAAAACTGCTCGTGACACGCAATAAAATGGATTAACGCAATTGAAGGTTGCTTAGCCATTGTACCGCAAGGACAATATGTCGTTGTCCCCGGACATTTCTCTATTCACTAGAAATTTATTATATTAAATATAAATTAACATATTACAAGTTACGCCAGGGCAAGGGACCGTTTGTTCTCATTGTAGTTGTTCAAAGATTTATATAACACCGTATTCCACATGACTGTACCCTGAGCGACTCAAGGACGCAGCTGTCAAATTATTTCGGATTCAATTTTGTACCTTGGGACCTTTTATATAAGTGTCATATTATCATGCAACTTTCAGTTTTGAGATACCTGTTAGGTTGTGCACTGTACGTGTGTAAGACACTACGCATGCAAGGATTTAACGAAGTATTGTTGTCGTGAGTGATATTACGTAATTTTTTAGTCAGTCAACAAGATGGGCTGTTGATTACGGGACATTATTTTGGGCGCGTTGTCTACGGGACTGTACAGAGGTGTGACATCGTGAGATCATCTAGTAAGTTAACGTTAATAATGCATTATTTAGGTTCGAATTAGGGTTGACAAGTTTTTTTTACAATAAATAAAGTATATTCAATTCTGACAAGAATATTAAACAGTATTTTGTATACTTTATAATCTGTTTAACACTAAAAAGTGTAATATACTGAAAGTTAAATATACTAACAGTTTAATACTATGTTCAACCCTAGTTCTGGCGACTAATAGTGGGAAATCTAAGTAAACAACTTTTCGCTGAGTTTATTATGATGTTTGAAGTCATTTTGTTTTTCAAATTGTCCGTAATTGAATACAATAACTTGATAATCATTTATTAATTAGGAGGTATCATTTTTGACCAACTTTTTAACTAGTTTTCTGTCCATTTACCTAACAAACGCATTTATTTTGCATACCTATACAAATAGTTGTTCACAGCATATATACTAATATCTAAGATATCTACTAGCGTGTAGTAACAATGAAATATATTTTAAATAATCAGAACAATTTGATTACGGTTAGTACAAATGACTAGTTGTTAGTTTTTGTCGTGGGTCGCGTGCTGGTTTTATTAATTCAATACCTATTCAATATGTGTGTAGCAACTTGAAAAACATTACGAATAAAAGCTGCTGTAGATACTAATCGCCTATGGTAAAATAATGGAATGAATGTTTCCACAATCACTTAATGATAATTTTAAGTTATCATGCATTTAACACCCAAGAAAGGTCAATTAACTGTCTCATGACTAAATTGTGAATCACAATAGTAATAGATATTTTTGTGGACGACTTTACTACCTCAATGAGCAAGTTAGTTTCTGATTTAGTTGATCGATAGTTAGGTAAAGGAACACCTGCATTTAGTATCACTTATGGTCGACGAAGTTAAATAAGTAATTGCTGGTAGAACTCCGTGGGCCATTATTGGGTTGAGGTTAAGTCCAACTAAAGACGCTCTTTAGCAAATCCTTGAAAACCATTGCGATTGTCTACTGTTTAAACGTCAAATAAATAACGCTATACATTCATAGCCCCACACTAGGATTCCGTGTTGTGGGTGCCATGGACAACACAGAAACACATAAACGTACACCCAGACGGAAAACAGAAAATTTAAATTCATAATTTAAATTTCGGTCCCGCTGGGAATCAAACCCAGAACTCTGACCGTCGATCCGGAGTTTTATCCATCGCGCACGGGTCGTCTAATAAAAGTAGGTGACTTGAGCAAGCGCCTCAGTTTAACAGATAAACAACTGCATTAGACAAACAGCAAACAAACCCGCGTGTCCTCAATGAGCCAGTTTATTTGACATCCTCTACATCGTAGCCGGACAATTAATTTATCAATGAAATTAAACGCGAGGGTGGCGGCTCCCTTGGGGACAGTTGAGATGATTCACTCAGAACGATTTAGTAAATCTAATTGTTTATTTGGATGTCAACACTGGGAGTATAATAGTGTTAATATAGTTATTGTTTTCAATTTAAAATTGAAAGTAGAACGACCTGTAGGTACGTCGTGCTTATTATTTGTCATGACAAAATGCCCTTCAAAGAGTTCTGGGTTAAGAGTTCTGGCCGCAAATGGACAAAGACCTCGTGTACATAGAGGCTAGGACGTTAATAAGTCCTGTTAGTAATTAATGTTAGTGAGAAATAGTACCTACCTGTTAATGCGTTATTAGGGTATGAAAGTTAGGCCTATTAGTGAATGTTAGTCCTGTTAGTAAAAATTTTGTAGTGGCTTCTTAAACAAGTAACGTAAGTAAGTTAGCACTTAACCCAAACTGAAGTTAATCTCAAGTTAAATTTATATGCTCGTATAAACCAAATCAACTTAGTTTCCCTCCCATAAGTATCCCATGAAGGACGGGAGCCCATAGTTGTTTATTATTTATGGCGACTATGGTTACACTTACAATATGCTTCGATTCGTTAGCCATGGGATCTCTACGGGGTGTCATGGGGAAGGGTGCTACGCGATTCGTAACGTATGGTGAAAGTCATGGTGATTGTTAACGGGGTTTAATCGACTTGTTTATTTGGCGTAGTTTGTTGTAATGTGTCTAATAAAATAAACTACACACTAATAGTTGCAAATTATGCTGAGGCGTAGGTGCCATAGACAAAGAAAAGCGCACATCTAGATAGAGTACAGAAATTAAACCAATTTATTCAAAGTGCTGCTTTCTTAAGAATCGAACCCAGGACCCCTCGAAGAGTCGTCTAGTAAATCTATCATAATCATAGTGCCTGATTTACCAACACAATAAAGATTGAGAATGGCAGCCTTATCAACAACCCTTAATACATTTGTAATTTGTAAATGCGAAAGTCAATTACAGATTCGAATAGAGAAATGAATATATGCCTAGCTCTTAGTTTTGACCCTCCTTTCAACAGTCTCGATGCAGCCATATGACTGAGCTGACCACTTTAAACAGATCTCCTCTAAACTATATGTCGCCCCTTATATTATCCAGAGTGTTTAAAATGAGAGGGGGGTGACAGGTCTAGATATGATGGGTGAGGTCTCATGTATTTGTCTTTAGGCTTAGAGAGAAATGGGCGCAGTATCTGAGACAGGAAATTAGGTTTCGCTGTTTGAACGCGCTGTGGTTTCTGTGAGGATGACTCATGCTGTAGTGAACCAGTCTGTATTAATTTTAATATTGCTCAAGATTCCTCTTATTTATTGTTGTTGTTAAAGTCATAATCATTGGTAGAATTTTTAATACTGTATTTCTTTTAATTTGGGTGACCTCGGAAGCATGGATGTGTTCAAGACATCTTTGCCTCTAGCGGCCACCAATTCTCTTTCCGGCAACGCCCCCAGTTAACTTCGTCGATTACTTAACTGACACAAATCATGAGACCATGAACAATTATGATTTTAAACATGTAGGTAATAACATAAAATAACACAATAAACACTTGAGAGCGACACCGCATCAAAATCGGGCTATTTATTTAGGAAAGACGTTACCGCAGATCCACAGACATACACGTCAATCCTAAAACACCACTAAAGATATTATTTTTAACTTCCACTATTGCATAAAACCGTCCCAGTTACACATTCAGCGTGGTCTTTTGGTCCATATTGAATTCGGCTGCAGTGATAAGCGGCCAGCTCATAGTCTAGTGAGCCACACTGCTGGCTGCCATTTCATTCAATATGCTTTTATCTAGAAACCTATGATCCATGCACTATACTAGCTCGTCTTTTCACTTCCCTTTCTGCCTTTCTATATTCTATCTATCCATCGTTTTCGATTAAGTTAGCAATTGTTGAAATCATAATCACAACGTTATAATTTGTGATCTCAGATTAAAGTAAATCTCATTATTATTTATTCTTGTTAACGAAATTATTTTTATGGGGTAGGTATGTCATTAATTTTATATTACGTGTAGAAAGTAAATTATTTTATTAACCCCCCTCCCTCCTAAAAGTATTAACAATAGAGCAAAGTTTAACTTTAATAACTCACTTCCATCTCCTGACCTTGCTGCATAATTGATTAAAACCATGAAACAATTTCTTTCTTTTACCTTCGATAAGAAAATCTGATTATTGTCTGAAAAGCCGCAATAAGCATTTCCTGCCTTAAGACCGTGGTTATAGTAAAACCCATCAATTTAAACACGCTCACTCCACTCGCTCTCTTATTAGCTTCATAATTAGCGGAAAACTGCGTACTGTGTGCAGTCGGGTTTATAACAATTACGATAAATAACAAGCTAATTGGAACTCTATCAACTGTTTATTAAGGTAGGATATCACCTGCGTTTCTCTCGATTAAAGCTACTGGGTATGATTCCATGGGGGCAATTAAATTTGAGTTTTGAATGGATGGTATAGGGTGTGTTTTGGGTTGATGGTTTTAGTGTTTTGTCGCTGGATGTTTTCGCATGGTTGCCTAAGTCCCCATAGGCACGTGGGACGCCCCGCCGTGGCAATGATTGTCGACGAGTGTCGTCAACAACCCTGCTACCCATTAGAAATTTTAATTTTTTAATAGCTACGACTAATGATACAAGTATTAAGAACAAATAAATCAGAATACATACTGAAAACTTAATATTTACCATTAATAGCAGTAATAGGTAAATACTCTTTATTTACAGTATTGTAGTACTGACAACTCGTCTTGAACTATTTAGTTTTTTTGCTTGTGTTTTCCATAGCAATCACAATTCACGAAATCCTAATAGGAAGCTATACATGTATCGCGTATGTAATAGTTTTATGCAGTAGTTATATAAGTTATGATCCCTTATACAATATTTTTAATATTCTTTCAAATGATTTGATTAAAATCGAATCGAAAACAAAACCGATACCAGAACATCTCGGAGGCGTTTCGCCCTTTTAAATGATGTTATAATTTCCGTGAAATTATATATTTCATTGTGGCAGCAGTTAATTAAGGAGAATAACACATCAGAACAATACTGTCGGTAGCTAGAATGTCGAGTCATGGTTGGTGTGAGGTGCTACAGATAAGAACAAAAAAGAGAATAACTTAACGCCCCGCATGAAAACAATATGCCGACGTCAGACATTTTTCTTAATGCAAAGTGACAGATTGAAGTCTGAAGATGAAAGCACCAAAGTCGGTTTTATTAGAGGTATCATTGACTTAAGTTTTGGTTTTAATACGTATTACTCGTAGATGATTTTCGAATGAGTTATTTGGTTTCCTGATTTTTTTTAATATTGATAGTTTAAAAATTAGTTTTTATAAAGGATGTTTATGACCAAAGGTCAAAATTAGATTCATGATTAAACATAAACTATAATAGAATTAACGTTATTTTAACTGTGAATTGATTATTAATTCCTTGAATCGAGCTTTTCATTAGGTAGGTACCTACTTCACTATCAATTTTCCCAACTATATTTTCATTACTTCAACATTTATTAAGAGTAAATCAAATTGCCCGGTTGCGTTGTTTTATGCGTGGAAAACAAGCATAAAGGGTATTCACGGCTTTGTGTTAAGCGTGGAAAACATTTCTGCAAGTAACGCACCTAATAAACTAACTGATTACTATTTTCCTGTTCATAAAGGGAAGCACAATACAAAATAATCTACAAGAATGGAGGGGCGCTATAAAGAATGCTATTAACGGTACAATAATGATAATAATAATGGGCTATCGGTCTCAAGCCTGCCGATACAACAGGAGCAATCCAGATAATTCTCATTACACACACTTCTATTCGGTGTTGTCGGTCGATTCTAGAACGCATTATGCGAAGCTGCGGGCGGTCCGGGCGTGCGGCCAGCGCTTTGTAGCACATCACTACCGAGCGAACGGATCCCGCCAAAATTTAAATGTCATCGTTCCAATTCGAAATTCAATTACGTGTAATTAATGCCGCCTGTGCCGGTGGCGGAACTCGAGCTGTTACCGATTTGAAAACAATGGCCAAACGCCGAGCCGACACACCAACACGCAACTTTGTTTTTTTTTCGGAATAATAGTTTTTATCTGTAGAGCTGTTGATAGCTATTAGAATAATAATGATTAATGGACTATTTGCAACTTTTTTGTTCAATTTAGTACGTGTTGCGGAGATCTCAATCTATATCACGTTTCCGTAGTAAAAATAGTAGCCGTTACAAATAAATTAACTTAGGTGTAAATTAATTACAAAAAATATATTAGTATACTTAGTGTGTAGTGTACCGCCTCTGTTAATTAAAATAGTATCACTGATAGCAATCGCGATTATGTTCCAATTGCCATGACAAAAACTTATTGTTTGGCTGACATGCATTCCGCCAACAATCTACCTACAGCTTCCTGTCTTAAAATAAGGAAATTATTTCTATCACAATTAAAACTATTTAATTGTTTTTTATTTATTTACTTTCATGTCAGCTAATTGGTTGATTGTAATTATTTATTGCCTTATAAAATAACAAAAGGTATCAAAGACCGAGGCCGTACTTTTTAGGCCAACTACATAATTGTAGTTATTTAGTACATTACAAAAACTTCCATTAATCAATCGAGTCACTATTCAAATAATTGAATAATATGGAATTTCAGTAAAGCAATTTAAATGTCGCTTCTAACCATAGACTGAAAATGGTGACGGTGAAAATATGTCATCGTTATTTTTTTTAAATGAACCTCATCCAAAATCGATTTAATTGTTTACCTTGTACTTTTATAATCAAAAGAATTTCGATGTTATTAATTTAGCTTTCAGTACAAAATCCTAAACTAATTCTGTATCCATCCAAAACTCGAAAAACCTGGCGTGGTCATTGGAACGCGACCCACCATCGCCACGTAATTATTCAACGACACAATGTTATACAAAACTATTACAATTATTCAACAGAAGTTTCACAGTCGAAGACAATGTAGCATTGTGAAGGACTGGTAACTGAGCTTGTTTATAACTCACGACAATAGTAAATAAGTGAATAGGTTTCTTTGGTGAAGTTAGATTACGTAGTTTTGATTACGTGTTAATTTATTCATCTTGAAACGGTTTTTCATGTTCTTAAAATAGTCCACAAACAGGACTTTTCTTTTACCAAGTGCTTATTAATCTTGTCTGATCAAAATGATTGTTAATTGGTTGTGGTATAATGACCAAGCATTGATAACTAGAAAATAATATTGGGTTTAACAACATTAATTGCAATCATCTTCTACATGAGCGTCACCAGAAAATCCAAGGGCCTTCCGCCTCCTTAGTCTTGCCTGTCAGATTTAGTACTCTCAAAAGTGTATAGTTTTTTGGAAGTTAAAAAAATGCAAAAAGACGTAAACTTTCAGAAGTTTGATAGATTTAGACTAAATTAAGTATGTATTTACCAGATTTAGACTTCTTAAGTTCCCACTTACTAAGACTTACTTACGAAGAATGTATTTTGGCAGAAACAGTCACCTTCCCTCGTTTCAATCTCCTGGCACTGCTACGATATACGACTAATCGTGTCGTGTCCGTCTCGGGCCGTACGGAAGGTCTCTCAGCATGGTAGGTAGCCGGAACAGGCACTCTCGTTTAGTGTAGTGGGCGGGAGTCCGCGCGAGGTGCTGCGCCCATTGTTAGACATTAGTTGTTATGCATTTATATATTAGCTTGGACCGGGTTTGAAGATGGGACTTCCGTTGTTGGTAACTGTGGTACCGTTTGCTTTCTAACATATTTTTTTTACTTAGATTTTATTTGTCCCGCTAGATACTTGTTTTACGCTCATATGACATTTAATCAATAAATTAAAATGGTTAGGGTTCAACTTTTGATCTCCTTTTCAGAAAAATGTAGCACGTATGAGTTTAATATACTATAGCTTATTTAAAGTTAACAGTATCTTGCAACATAGAAATTAGATAGGTACATTTCTTTGGGGATACCATTAGGTCATTCCTTTGTTTATTTTTTGGCTATTTACATAAAAAATCTCGTTAAAATCAAGATTTTGTAACACGTAATAAAAGCCTGTTTCACATTAATTAACTTAAATTGAATACGTTATTTAACTTACCTAACTATTGCAAAGTTTTGTTTCCCTCTCAAACGCCATGAATATAATTTTATTGCTTTAAAATTGTGAAACCACGACTACAGCATTTGAAATTTGGCAGCTAGAGTAACTTTAGTATTGTAGTGACAAAAACAAAATTACCAAAATCTAAATAATTTCCTGTAGCCGCCATAGCAACCACAGGGGCTGCGATTCGAAAGCACACCCCACGAGATCTAAACGACCCCACCAATCCTTCCAAACACCCCAAAAGAAAACCTTTACTTTCATAAGATCTATAAAGCGTCACTTATCTTTTTACGGTAGAAGCACGTCACACCTGCTTTAAAAGTGCCTTATTAACGGCTTTCTATGTAGTGTGGCTTATCAACCCACATGCAAAAGGCTGGGGATTTTAGAAAAAACTTCAAAGGTGGCCGGGAAATGTTTTCAGCCGGGCTTTCGCCTTTTTTCAATGGCAATTAGTTAGCGTTTCCGCCGACGCTTGCTCTTACGCCTTGTGCAATTATGATGTCGAGTAGTTGCGAGCTTGGGGCCACTCGCAAGTTGGAGAAGGCAGTTTTATATATTATTTATGAACTAGACGATGCCCGCGGCTTCACCCGCGGAAAAGTCGGTAAATAAAATATCGACTTTATCCCAAGGTAACCTATAATCGGGACACAATCTATCCTATGTCCTATTCCTAGATGCAATCTATCTGTATGCCAAGTTTCAGCTTAATCCGTTCAACGGTTAGAGCGTGAAGGACGTACAAACATCCACAAAACTTTCACATTTATAGTATTACCAGGAAGTAGGATACTACACACTCTTAGTCCCATGCTATGTTTCCTTGTGTTGTGGGTGCCATGGACAACACTAATATACGAGCATATACATTCTGACAAACAACAGAAATGTATTATCGGTAAAATTCGGGCCTCGCTAGAAATTGAATCCACGACCTCGAACGAACCCAGTGATCCAATATGGGAAATTGTAAGTACCTAACCATTGCTGGCTCATTCGTAACACCGTAGCATTAACGGAAAAGAAGTAAGCTTTGAATCAACGTGCTTCTTAACATTCCCTTTGAAACTGAAATAAACAACCTTCTTAATAAAGGTGTAATTCTTGAATTAAGCTGGGTTTAGCTGTACCAAGTGATCTTCAAAATAAAGTATATAATGCCTATTGACCGTTGTTTAGAAGTAACAACGAATCCAAAGGTTGAAGAAACCTTAAATGAATTCTTTACGAAACTTAACAAAAGCTATTACACAACTGCTAATTCTTCTCGTAAGCTTATATTGTTATAGGTATGTTTCAAACTTTTCATAACTCATACTTTTGGTGCTTGGGTTACCCTTCGTTTGATGTCACCTAAGTTATAAAACAATAATTTTAACTTAACTAACTTACGTAACTTACAAAATGGCTCATTTACAGATTAAATTACTCGCTTTGAGGTGATGAGGGCCTTTAGAAAACTTTCCGAGAGCCATTATTTTTTTCAGTATTAGGGTTCAAATGTAACTTGAAAGAAAGGGTTGTTATATAAATTGAAGCCCATTTTGTGGCTGAACTCGATCATAACTCAAACAAAACTCAAACAAACAAAAAATAGATTATAGACTTGTAATTCGAAACCCAACTTTCGTACCTATAATATCTTTCTATGGGTTACGAAATATACGTAAGAGAGGTAGACATAGGTACAGTGTATCTTGTATAAGCATAACCCGTTAATTTTACCACTAAAGGAAGGGGATGATATTTGTTTACTAAATAATATAATAGGTGACCTTATCATTAAATGATTATTCATGAAACCTCATATGATAACCCTTTATAAGAGGCTGTTGACTCTCTCACTAGAGCTCACTAACTACGCACATTGAATTCGTTCCTCCGTGTTACCAGAGAGGGTGTCTTAAACTAAAAAATATTGATATAAACCCGGGGCCGCGTTAATTAAGCTTTTCATTCGTTTAATTTTTTACTCAGTTGAACCCCGTTAAGTTAACTTTTGGTTAGTGCTAATTTGTTCAACCATTAATTAGCATTGGATCGTTTTGATCGACGGAGCGAGCCTTGCGCTTCAGAAAATGTTATTTTTCATTGTTACACAGTTTTCCGCCCAATCGTTTGACGCCTACAATCACCTTCGAAACGCGTAACCGCGATTGTGAGCGGTCCAATTACTTTATATGTAATTAAAACTGCTGCTTATATACGCTCGTTTCATAAAGAAATACTGCAGTTGAGCTTTTTATACTACTTATATTTTTATTTTGTTGACGTAACTAATTAAATAGTTCGTATGGTAATTATAGGTAGGTACCAGAAGTAATAAGTAATTGAATTTATAATAATAAGCGCAGAGATAGCGATCGATGCGGGTTGACATTAAACATTAAACAAATAGCAAGACCTATATTAATCCGTATCAGACTTCAATGCCAAACAAATAAGAAAGGTCGTTAAACGTTCATTAAAACCCCCAAATCCTTTTATTTTAAACAAGTGGCGTTGCATACAAGAACAAAATAAAGACAGCGTCAATCTCGAGCCCACAAAGCCCTCAGACGAAGAGACAAATCTCATTAAAACCGTACAAACACCATGAACTAATTGGAAAGATCTCAGACAGACTGCCAACTTCTAATTAAACGATCCGACAAAGGATATCAAGCGATTCTGTTATTTATATTTTAGGGGGTAAGAGGTATTTTTGTTTAGGGAAATTCGTGATTGTAAACGTAGGTGTGAGGGTTCTTTGAGTTTTGTGGCAAGTGACAGTGCACCGGCGGGCTCGAACAAAGCGGCTTGAAAAGGCAATGGATCTTCACAGAAGCGATTAGAATTCAACGCGTTGACGAGGAAACTCGAGTGGCGGAGCGAGCGGGGATCCTGGTGGCAGTACGAGCTGTGACGTCATGTCGTCATGTTTGTCAGTTATTAATATTAAGAAAAATCTGACAAGTGCGCGATGATCCGCCGTCGAAGTACTCCATGAAAAACTGCAATATTTAAGCGAGCCAAAATAACATGGTTTTGTATTGCCGATTAATGTTTTGCTTGTTTTCTTCAATTTCAAAGTGTTATTACGTAATTATTTCTTGTTTTATTTATGTAGAGGCTATTAAAGACTGCGAAGTGTCTTACATATTATTAATCTTATAGTATAGTGTCTCTAAAAGATGGCCTCAACCGACCAATAACTCACTATTGATACTACGATACTGTTTTAATTAAAATATATTTCTTTGAGTAAATAAAAATATTACGAATAATCCAGTAAACAATAACCATATTAATTTAGGTAACAATATTTCTGGACCATTACCAAATCGAAGTTATTTAACAAACTCAATAACGTTCATTTTTCTTTTCAATACAATAAAAAGAAAGGGCTTCAAACAAAAAATAACCGTTATATCAGAAGAATTTTTTGTGATTGTTTTCAAATTCTTTTCAATTGTGTCTCAGTAACAGAACTGAGTTAATACAATGCAGTAAATATGGACGACGGAACAATTGAAAAACAAACTTGTAAATAATTTCCAACTGTTGAGTTGCATATTATTACGAAAACGCCTTAAAGGGTTTTGTAGAAAAACAAAACTTTAGCTTTTGATAAAAAGCTCAGAGACGGGTCTTTTCAGTTATTACTCAATTCGAAACCGAGGAAATAAGTTATTTGGATTGTGTAATGTTCTAATCAAACTTTCCCTTTAACTCGAATCGACAAATTTTAACAAAGAAACCTTTGCAGAACTTCGAACTTCAGGCATGAACTTTTCTATTAGATAATACACCTTGCTATTGTTTCAACAAAAGTGGTGTAACCTCTCTTTGAAAAAGAGCCCTTTGTGTAGAAGTCTCGTGCCTTTTAACTTTAAAAGAAAAATAGGTGAATTATATTTTACCTTGGTTCATACCTATCTAAGAAAAAGAGAATATTATGCGTAATATACCTACAGAGAATTCTTAAAGGGATATTATAAAGAATGTTTTGCTCCCATATCTGTCTAACGAACGGAGTTCAGGATTGTTTTTCTAACCGTATCATACATAAGTAATTACTTACTTAATACTAGACCTTGTTTTATAAAATGTCTAATATGCCTAACATTAAATAAGTATTTTAATTTATAGACAGTATGACATTGTAATAGTTAATAACCTCAATCTAATGTACTACTTACAATAACATTTTGGTTTAAGATAACTAGTACATAACTGTTGCGTTATTGACAGCTAAATATATCTATTCATATTCAACGTAAAGTAATTTTTTAGTTTCATCAATACCTTACTTTTCAAAATTGTAAGAATGGATGAAATTACACGCGCAAAATTGCTGATTAACCGATGTTCGGATGTTTTTCGATGTTCACATGTGAACGGACGGTGACTCAGACATTTAGTTAAATGGCTACATCTTCATATTGAACACATTCCACTAAAGAATGGATTAAATTACCAAATAGGATTGCGTGACTCCCACTGACCAACATACTTTTACACGAGCGATGGACCTAAAACTTCCTATAAATAAAGTCGATGTTCTACAATTACTGCGCAGTTAGAAGTGGCAGTGTTTAGTGGTAATATACGAACGCGCCAATTCACAATGGTGACTGACAATTGAAAATTTATCGTTTATAAAAACATCAGCTTCGCATAGCTTCAATAGACACGTCAATAGTAAAGAGTATCATTTGGCAGCGCACGCGCAGGCGGTGTGCGCTACCAACGCCAAATTTTTCACATTTGCCCGTTTCTTCATACTTAACACTTTCAATTTAAGGCTTAAATTCCCTCGACTAGTTACAAACAATGTGATACATTGTCTGAAAGTCTGTAACGTCTGATTTATGATGTGACTCGGACACCCAAGCAACAAAAACTTGTATCAATAGAACAAGAAACACAAATGAGTGCCTGTTACAATACATACTGTAATTGTTTAGACAAAGGCACAGCTCGTACCGGATTTAATGTAAGCAGTGACTTAGACACGTGGGAAATTGCATCGTATTTCAAAACCAAAGGGTCCGATTTTAAACGATCAGAATATGGATTTAAGACCCTGTTTCTGCCGTGTGTTAAAAGCTGTATCTTTGACCATTAAAGCTTTCGCCGAGGGTACCTACTAAAGTTAATTTTTATGACGTCTTAACAACAATAGAGACGCATTATAAAAGAAAAGACACATTCCATAGTTTCTATTCCGTGCATTATGAGAATAAAGTCCGTGTCCATAACTGTTGTTTTAAGAACCTTCGGTAATTTCGCCATTGTGCACCCATCTCTTACGGTCACGCCTAGCTTTGCGAACGACCATAAACTTATTATTTTCAACATTATTCTGAGACAAAGCGACCAAAGCGACTGTGGACAGTTTCGTAGCACTAACTGTACACAACGATGGAGCAAACTGCTGGGTGTTACGAAATTTTGAACATTACTGCTTTAAGTTAGAGACGTAAATGTTTCCTTAAGAAGTGTCTTGCTGTTTCTGAACCACCAAGTGTTTGGATTGCGGACACTGTTTTCCGAAAACACTGCGGTTAAGGGACGTCCATAACGAATGCATTATTCTAACAAAATAGTTTAATCTATTCGCCGACAAAAGTTCTATTCCAAACTTTCATACTTCATTGTTTTCGTTATAACATTTTAATTGTGTCCTACTCAACTTCTGTGGGACAAATGCAAATTAAATAGTTCGTGGAAAATATGCTTTCATTTCACTTAATGTTTAATTTTCTAATGTATCTTTTACTTTTACACACAGGATTCAAGTTCCTCATTATTGTATTACACATACAGCCATTTTACGTTACGGTTCTGAATAGATAAGAGTCAGTTTTTTTATCCGTAGCTCAGGCGACTAATGTAAATTTAGCCTCTTAATACGGCGGCTATTTGAACAGTGAATAAGTTAACCATTGGTCGCTTTAACTACGTATCAAAAAACCGACCTTTAATGTGTCCAAACGGAACTTTCTTGTAACTTTGTATCGCAGTATTGTTTCAATTATACTAATATCATATCCTTTTAGTACTGTTTCGTAGTTAATTTGTTATTAATGCGTAACTATAAACATACAACAATTATTTACACATACAATAATCATCCAAAATACAGATTACACAATTTAGATTTCAATTCCATTTCCTCAAGCAAACCGCAATAACTCGGAATAGTTATCCAATCATAACTTAGTCTAACTCGGAAGATCCGTTTTAAAATTTTCTCCTTCGGTAAATGGATAAAAAACAATCAATTAGGGAGCTGTCAGAGACAGCGGAGGAGGATAAAAGTGCGGGAACAAGGATCGCAAGGAATACCAATTCAACCATCGATTTATTGATTCCGTGTTGTTTAAGATTTCAAAAATAACACCAAAAACTAGCAAACTAACTAACATAACTAGCAAACTATGTTACAATCATGAAGGATAGATTCCTGACATAATTAATAATTGATTTTAGATATTAATAGCCGTAAATTTTATGTATATTATGACAAAATAATTATCATCAACGTCGTTGTTTCGGACATAAGATGATTGGCAGAACTATGGAGGGCAGAACTGTGACTGTGGAGTAGATTTACGTTTACTTTTGCACGGGACGGCGTATTAGACCATCACGAGCATCCTATCCTAAATGGTCGATGAAGTTGAGCAACAGTGGGCGAGTCGGAAAGTAGATGACTGATTGCTAATGGCATAAGTTCTGGAGCAAAGTGCTTCGGAGGGCAGTCGTTATGTCGTGTTGGAGGCTTTCGGGAGGCATGAAAATGTCCAATTCTTGGGTTGGCCACTTACTCCTCCACTAATCCGAACTGAAATAGTACGAAGAGTAAATAGTGGAGCCGTGTTAATCTTCTTCCTTACCCACAAAATGATATAATTATTTGACTGACTGATTCACAGAATTAGCAGTTCCATTTAACCACTGGTTTATTTTAATTCCTCCCAGTACTCACTGCCCTAGCTAAACCGTTTCCCTTAACCTCCAAACAACAAAACTGTCCAGTACACAAAAGCCTCTCGATTCACCACAAAAAACCAATCGAATAAAGCCCTTAATCAGACATTAGGTATCTCCAATCTGAATTCACACCCAAATCTCTGAACTAATTGCACAAAAAACGTCCCCCGATATGATACGAAACAAACATACAGTAACACAAAGGACAGATTAGGGAATCCTGATCGTATTTAAGATAAATAAGTATTTTCGCTAAGTGTACGGCGGGCTTTAGATCGCGATAAGGGGCAGCTGTGTGATGCCCTAAGCCGTGACGTCATCGGAAGACGGATCCGGATGTTTTGTGTTTTTTTCTGTAGTTCTGTTTATTTTAACGATTGTCTTGTAATTTGTATTTGTATTTTGTATCTTGTTGCAGATCTAACAGCAATACTTACTCTCTGTACTAAACTCTCTTACTGCCTTTTATTATAAGTTTGGGTTGTGGATAAGAATTTCTGTCTTATTGTTCAAGTCCTTGACATTGTCACCGTTTTACTCTTGTGGGAAATTTAGGAGCAATGGTTAGCGTAGTAAGGTTTAACTATACAGAGGTGCAGAAGTGCTAGAAAATAAGAATAGAATATTATACAAGAGGCGACAAATGACTCTTGACTATCTCAGTGTTAAAACCTTAATAATGGCATCAAACCATCAACCGCCAGTAACTGAGCACAGGTCTCCTCCTCTACAGGTCTCTCCTCTTAATGGGGAGGCCTAGAACATACTCCGCCACGCCGCCGCTCCAGTACGGATTGGCGGAGGAAACTTAATAATAATACTGATATTTATTTTATTTTATTTATTTATTTATTTATTTAAAACTTTATTTCAGGCAACGAGGCCCATAACATAAATACCTTATAGACTAACATACATAATAAATATAAACTTAAAAA
>LGAG01000176.1:237335-267599 GCA_001278395.1 Lerema accius
CTATTATGCATTAAATAACACCTGAAATGTATTAAAATATTTTTGAGTTTTTTAGACATAAGTAAGTACTAATAAAAATTTAAAATGCATCGTACAAGTTACATCTCAAAACCGCTGACCTAATTTTGATGAATTTTAACATAGAAATAGATTAAACCCAGGAAACAGACATTGCTACCTTTTGTTACGAAAATAAGACTTAAAAAGGATGCAATAGAGGATGCAATTGAATGTGGGAATATGATTATTTTTAAGTTATGGATAGACACTTATAAATATCATTTCTCCAAGCACAACTGCGTGGAACAGTTAGTGTAAAATTTTCCTGTACGTACACAGTTACTTACATACAAATTTACTGATACATTTTCCTTGAAATCTGTCCTATAGAAAACAACTTGCCTACCTATTCTATTACTAATGTTCATTTATAAACAAAATTCTAAATACAAACATGAAACGCAAATACTTGTTGGCTCCCACAAAAACCTTAGCCATAAATGCCACCAATACAATGCCAAATTAAATGTGGACGCGCACAAAAACCATAAAACGGATACAAATAGAAATATTCTCTTACACGCATTACACTATAAACAATTGCGCCATATAAATCATAGAGTTGACACGAAAATGCTTTGAAACCAGCAGTTTACTATCCCTGTACTAAAGGTATATTGAACCTTAAGTCGTTCAGGTAAGGTCTAAAATAAGGTGTACTACATATTCAATGACTGCATCCAACTTGCGACCGCCCCATCGCTTAAAAACGACTTGAATCGAGTTTCGCGTAAATTATGGGACAACCCTAAACAATAAGTAAAAAACGCTTCATTCGCTAATGGATTTTGTTCTTAAAAATTAATTCGGGTACTCGAAAATTGTTTGTACGCACCCAATCAGCAACCCTGGGAATAGGGTTGGGGCTAACGAGGTATATTTAGTCGTTATTTATGGCTTTGACGGAAACTGTATTTAACTATTTATATTGGTTTGTATTTAGGGTATAAAAGATTTTTTTTTATATCTATTGAAATAGAAATTCTCTATTGTTTGCCTAAAAAATAGTTACTATTTTCTTTCTTAAGTGGGTAAAAAGTAGAAATAATATAAACTAAATTAAATTAAAACACCGGTTGGATTTAATTAGTATACTACAACACACCATAATAATTCTTAAATTATAATTTAGGAATAACACAATTGTGTTGTCACTTACTGAACGTTTTAGGCATTCTTTACACTATCGTTAGTCGACAACCCTAAGACGTTTCCTTGCTAGGGGTGACAAAACTAAGATCCACGTGAAAGGGTGAAGTACCATTGTTTAAACCCTATCTAACTTTTTAATTTATTAACCAGAAGGGTTACTAGTCGTAAAAATTACTTTTATTGTTCATAACGACGTCTCGGCCTACGTGATAACAATTTCTGTCTTATATATCACTTTTATTGAATAGTACTTTCTATTAACCATTTTAAGCAGATCTGCTTTCTCTATACGTTTGTTTGTATATCTTGGTTCTTTTATTTTGGTTTATTTAGAAAGGCTCAACGTGTGGTAGATTTCTAAGTCAAGTGCCTCTTTTGTTATCCAGTAAGGTCGCAGTATAGTTTAAACAATAAGAGAAAACCAGTTTGTTACATTATTCGTGATTTACTGTAATGGGAATGAATATGTAATTTGATAAAAAAAACTAGTTTTAAATAAGTTGAGCTTGAAAATTTGCATAGTATTTACACGGAATTAAAAATGAATAAATTGATAACCTCTTTCTTTTTTGAAATCGATTAATAATAGAAGCTTACGATTTTACACTCAATAACATGTACCCTGTAGTACCCAATGTTGTTCATTGACCATCGGGTTAATATGTATGCAACACAGACCAAAAAATATATAGACGTAGTCTTCGTAACAAAGAAGCGTGGTAGGGAAAAATATAACGTAAAAATTTCGCGGTACATTTCTCGGCAGACCGTGTTCGGTGTCAAATCGTAAAAAAAAGAAAAAAATTTACTCACTTTTTAGTTCTGAACACTGAGTCTATTATAGTTTTTGGTCTGAGTGTGCATAATTGTATCTATTGTAAAAGGACATACTCGTACATATCTACATAGTTACATACGTTCGAAAACCTTTACCCCTCCTTCTGGACTAGACGGGTAAATGACGTAAGCATTATTGGTGTATTCTATAGGTACCTACTACCTAATCTTTAGGTATCTATCTTTATCTAGATATATCAAAATAAGTTACGTGAAATCTTCAAACCTGGTTCTCGTGAAAAATAACCGGCCGTATAAGCCCAGCAAGTAACGCAAGGTCAATAAATAAAAGCTGACGTACAAAGAATCGAATCAAACCTCCGACCTTTACTAACAGTAACATACTATAACTTTCCTCACAGTGAATAGAGAACGGGGACTCTGGTAAACTAAATTTTACTTGGCATTCAGATGTGGTCTCTTATAAGAGGGGAAAACATTATCGAAATCGCGACAGCACTCCTCAGAGGACCCGTGTTGATTCTATCAAAAATCTACTTGAAACTCTGTCTTCCCTGTAAGGTCGATGTAATCAACGCCGATTCGAGTAGTTTGTTAAAAGGTATGCGTTTGTAATGCCGAAATACAGCCGAATACAATAGTTTTTTTTAAATCTTTTTATTATTTTATACTTGACCACAGTCCCTCCTTGTGGTAAGCGGCAACCAATGGCGTTTAATAGAAATAGCTATTGGAAAATTACTTCCTTTGAACTTCGGTGGTTGTTGGGCAGTAATCGTAACTGTATAATATTATTTTGTTATTATTACGTTTCTATAAAAGCGATCGAGCTTATCATTTCAGACAATATAAAACATTATTTACGTAACAAGCATACATTTAAAGAAACATTATAGAGATTTTTAATAGAACCTACCGGCTATTTGCAGCCCTAAAAATTTTGTTATTGCAGGATCTAATGCAGTGTCATAAATGAGAATAACCCTTTCCAAGTTTCCAACGCAAATGTCTATTGGGAAAAAGGTCAGGGCAGTTTTGTTAAGAATATTTTATGCAGATATTGGGAATGTATTGTCGGGACACAATTTATAATGTGACAATAGAAAGGGTTGATTAGGTTGTGCCCTATTTTTCTGTTTTGCACATAGAATCGGACGAATCGAATTCTCGATAAGCTTTAAAAGTTATGTTTAAAATCAACACGAATACACGCTAAAAATATACTTACGATTATCTTTCTTTAATAGAAAGAAATACTAGGGTAAGTGTAATTCTACTGAGATCATCCTAAACGGCTAGGCCGATTTGACAAAAAAGTTGAGGTGTATTTTAGAGGGACCAAGAATGGTCAGCAATGCGTTGGTAATGCTGAACTACTTATGAATATGATCAAATATTGCTGAAAGAAATTGGAGTGTTTTTTTTTCTTTTTTATTACAAATTTCTTTGTTCAGAACAAGCTACAAATTACACTTTATAGTCTATTACTAGTAAGCCTGATTAAACCTCTTTTAGAGAACTCCTATTTACTCTAAACACAAATCTGTAAAAATACACATGAATATAAGAATATACACACTTTAACAATTTATAATTCACCTCTAACGAAGTAGAACTAATATCATCTACGAAACCAATAACTCTATTCTTCAGGTTACTACTCAAAACAGAAAAGCGGAGGCGCCCACAACTACATCTCTGTCACCTGTTCTCACAACAGATTTTCCCAAGAGGCATCCCATATTTTCAATTCAAATCGGTCTTTCTCGATTATACGAAAAACCTCGCTTTGGATAGATGTAAATAGCACGAGGCACAACACCATTATTATTTGACCCCTCAATTTCCAAATTATCTCGACTATGCTTCTTAGTTTTAAAGCGTTAAGGTCCATTGAATACAGTTTATGGGTCAACTTTAGCTGGCTGAGTATAATGTCGCCTCAAAGTCGATATTTTATTCGTGCTTGTTAAATCTCATTGTCGATTCGAGATTTCTACTTGTTACCTTACGGGAATAAAGGTTATTTTATTTGAATGCATCGGCCCTCTTTAAAGTGTTAATCCAGATGTGTATAGGCGGGTTGTTGTTTATTTTTTCATTCGGACCTTCTAGAAGATGCATCGAGGGCCATATGTTTTTGATTAACTTGATTTTATTATAGCATTTGCTCCTGTCATTTTTTTTATATCGAAAGCAGCAAATGGACTTACAATAATTTGAAATGAGATTGCAATAAAAATTGTAGACTTCAGTGGAAAAATAGAAACGAATTTAAGAGTTAGGTACATATGAGAAAATTGTTTAAATTTTTTACTTAAGTTTTTTATAATGAGATGGATATAAAATATTGTACTGTAGGTATTTCTATTTCAATGCATTTTCAATTTAGAATAGAAATGTCGGCATACAACTTAGACATAAAGTCTAGAATACCTACTAAGTACTAAATAAACCGAAGTAATAAGCATGGTTTAGTGTCATTAGCACTGTAAAGGACTTTTGTTTTATTTTAAAGGTTAATTTATATTGTTCTTAACAACAAAAACAGCATATAATACAGACTTACATTGAAATCTACTTAAATATTTACAACCAAAACATGAAGCTCCGCAATGTTTAACCTCAAACCATAACTATTATACTTAACAAAGAAAAGAATTGAAACACTAAAATTGTGGACAATGTCTACCCTTATTCGTATAGAGCTTACAAACTGAATTCCCGCTAAATTCTAAAGCGGTCGCAGTGTCACCAAATGCGTGAAATTATCCAACAATGCACAGTAATGATCCCTCACGGGTGAAAAAATAAAAATAAATACATGAAACTTAACGTCACAATGTTATTATTGCAGTCAGCCACGCAATTTTCAACCTTAACAATAGGGACTATATTAACAAAGTTATGGATGAGGTTATATTTTAAATGGTTTCAAAACAAATTTACTCTACAAAATTGCAAGCGCATCGTGCACTTTATTTTGAAGGGAATAAGAGCTAGAATTTTAAAATAAAGGTGTTTTTAAACACATCCAAGCTACACCTTTACTTGTCATTACAAATTGTGATCCGCGGGGGGCTTTCGACCGATTGTTTTCTGCTTTTTTGGGATATGGTTGATACTGTGTATTGTATTAAAGGGAAATCAATTCACAAACTATTGTTAAATCCACTATTCAGTGTAAAGGGTAGCTTCTGCTTAATTCCAGTGTTTGGTTTAGTGGTAAAACGTATTATGAGGCGGGCATCTTTGCGGGAGCCATATTATGCCCTCTATTCTTTTAGCTCCATTATTTTACTTTTGCTCTTTTTCCGTTGAGATCGTAGTTTAAAATTAGCAACGCATATAAATGCTGCCATTTATTTTCTTTTTACAACCAAATAATGTACTTATTAACGTTAACTTTACTGAAAAATATTCACATAATTTCTAAAGAATTTGTTGTGGTTTGAAAGCTTTCATATTTTCGCATTTATTAAGAAACGTTAAACTATACATTCTATTCCAGAAAATTTATTGAATTTCATTCTTCGTTGTCATTATTTCCAATCCCATAATTTTCAAGTATAAATCTGCTGAGGATTGAATTCAGCAAGGCGTATCCATGTTTAATGTCGACACGTCGACTCTCAAATTATGCGTGTAAATGCATATTTATGTCTCGGTCGTGTGCATGTCTTATAATTTTGATATATGCATGCGGAGAAGCTGCATGGAATTACGCTAGAAGTATTGATCAAAACCTGCTTAACAGTTAATGTAGATAAACGTCAAACGTTAATTGTGCTCGTACTGTATGATTAATATTTTGAAATAGGTTTTAAATTTTATTGAGCATTTGTTTAGTAAGTCACTAATTTTATTAGTGATTTTGCATTGCTGAGATGTTTTATCTAGAGAAGTGTTATTAACTGATGTATTCAATAAAACATGTTAGAAAATGTTATAACAAATTAACTTTAACGAAACAAATTGACGAGCATTTTTCCTACACTATTAATTAGGTTAGTATATTCATTCTAAAAATTTTAAACACAGATTTTGAGGAACTTCATTTTTCCTTCTGTTGTTATTCGATAAACTAGAAAACATAGATTGTTTAATAAGACATCTACACTGTACCACATTTGCGTAATTTCATGTCATAATCTTAACATAATGTTTGTTGTAGACAACAATGTCCTTAAATGTATTAGGTATAACCTAACGTTTTAATTTTTCAAAACCTTTAGTTTTCTTTAAATGAAGCTCTATTATTATGGTAGTGTAGTCACATAGTAAGCAGGCATGCTTGTGGCGTCGGTTCGTCTACCGTCCGCCGCGGAATGCCGTCAAGCGGGAACCGCCGCGCCGCTCCATACTCCAAACACATAGGGAATAGGCTTACCATAATAATACTACACACTGGGACTGCAGCCACGCTGGAAAGAAACAAAAACAAATGGATTTTGAGTTCGTTTCCCGACTTTGTAAGTCTTAGGTGCGATCCTGGCTGGGCACATTTTTAGGCGACTTTTAAAAGTTTGTTTTTAATAGATGTTAGTGTAAGTCTTGTTTTAATATTGTTGTCATGTCAATAAACGCTAAAACGCTAACACATTCACACCCGCGCATTAGGATTTCCTGTGTCGATTACTTACCTACTTCTTATTAGACTCTCATGCGGAATATTAACATTTAATTTAATAAAATGACTACAAATAAAAATACTCCGGATTCCAAGATTTCCAAGGAACGGATGTATGAATCTAGGAATATCCTCGTTATGCCAAGACGTTTGGGGGCTCTAAGAAGAATTCCACGCTGTTTGCTTGCTAACAATAATTATAATTTAATTTACGATACGTTAGAATCATCCAGCTTGTATTAAATAGGTACTCAACGATACTTTAAAGTTATAAAGCATAATGTCTCATCAGTGTAGGTACTACTCTATTACTTAAAGAATGGGATTATAGCACATACTCTGTTTATTCTTACGTACGTCTCTCTACAGAGACGGATTAATTGCGAATGACACGTCACAGTCAGTCTTTATCTAATGGAGTTATACGCCACACAAAATATATTGAATCCTGATGTTGGCGTGGGTGAGCATGTACCTATATATTTTTTATTTTTCTGGTGATCATTTTGGAATTTGATTGTCAAATGCTTGACAATTTTTATTAGGGGTCTGTACCAAAAGGACATCGAACAGGCTCTACCTATAAAAACTAGAGAACCCATAGCTTATTAGATACGTCAAACAATACAACAAACATACTTACTATAAGCTCTTTAAAACTATCTGACGTGTGTGTGTGTAACATGTCTGAGTATAAAAACTTAGGTTGGTAGTGTACGTTTTGTTTTATTTGCGAAATTAAATATTATTTGTAACACAAATTAAACATAATTAGCCTATCGTTCTGCTTTTGTTATTCATGTAAACTTTAACAAAAAAATATTAAACAATAATAGTGCACGAGAGCACGGAACCCATTACGAGCTCAATTCGCACTTGACCGACTTTTTTATATAGCGAAATAAAAAATCGTTTTTATACGGAACTACAAGTTAAGGAGCGGTCCACGCCGGTTGACATGGCTATAGAACAATTTTACGCTGCTTCTTAACGCGAAGAATAGGCTGTGATCATCCCACACGTTTCAGAAACGAATAATAACATTATTATGAAGTACCACTTTTCACCAACATACAGCGCAGCTAACAAACGAAAAATTAATCAAAAATCACCTCTCACAAGCAGATAATAGAGTCGACTGTAAATGAAAATACCAGAATTGTTGTCATGGTGTATTAGAGTATATTTTTGAGCGTCTTTGTCGCTTGATCACCATTCAGGAGATCACAATGTGTGAGCGTAAGCATTCTTTGTGGGGTGTCGCTTACAAACCTGCCGTCAGAGGGCGTGCACTGTCCAATTATGCCCACAGTACCTTTGAAGCTGTGTTATGATTGTGTATGAAAGGCACAGCGACAGATTTGACCTTAGAATATAAAATACTAAAACTATACAGCGCTCAGGAGAATATGCACGAGTGTGAAACGCCATGTCAAATAACATTTTAAACGCAAATATCTATTGACTCGATCTATGGTCGAAAGATAGCCATTAATTAAGCAATACGTTATAGATTCGTTGGATATAATGTACTTACCTACCTGGCTGGAAGATGTTCATGTCAACGTCAACTGTCTACATATCAACGGGGCCTACTGCCTGAAGACTGCACTTTGTCTATTCATAATAGTTGTTTTAAATTCATAAATTCGTACGTGCCTGTATTTTTTTTAATATTTACAGAGCAAGAAAAGACAATTTAGGTACCTATAGATGTCAATGATAAAAAGAAATATGCCCAGATAGTGCCTACACTTACTTTCACAGGCACGTAATAAACTTTAAATTTCAAATACGTAAAGAAATGTAAAAAGAACGGCGAAGAATACGGAACAAGAAGAGAATAGGAAGATAACGACAGGCGAGTATTGTACCAAGTAGTGGTTTGTTATTAAAGGTATTTTGTGTACAATTCCACAGTCGAAATATCGCTGTCTCTTTGTATCTAGGTTACAGCCGACAATAGACTGTAACATTTAATAACCTTTGTCATGACGGCGCTATAACTATAACCATTACATTTAGAATCTTTTCGAAAATTATCGCGAGCAAAAATATCTCAACCAACCATATCTCGACTTTCTTGAGTTCACCTTTTACGGAACAAAACCTAAGTGATGTTTCACTTTTGTCGCATTAAGGTGTCAAAGGCATTAGGAATCGTCGCGACAAAGGCGTTATTTTCATTGTTTTCAAAATAAGCGATTGTCGTGCAACTATCGCACGATCTCACGACCGATGGTGTTCAATGACAATCTGTGCGTTAAAATCGGCGCAAAATATTTACGGGAAATTAGACAATGGTGAGCTCGATCGAGACGGTGGGGCGGTGAGACGTTTGATCTGGTTAAGGGGCGGTTTCGGTAATGCGGATACACGACTTTTTACGTATCACGTTTTTAAAAAATATCTACCTTATGAAACACTGTCAAGTAACACTTAGGTATTTCTTAATTTAAAGATTGATACAGATAATTAAAACTAGGTACTGATTTAGTACAGTAACAAAATTTCTTGAAACTTGTGCTCGCTATCAAATGCTAAATTAAGGATTTTTGAACTTCTGCATGCAATAGGCAACGTTAGTAAATTATCCAAACGGAGCGTTCAATAGCGCTCCTTGGAAAAACTATTGATTATTCCAAAAGTTTCATTAAAATTTAGCATCCTTTTTAGGGTTCTTTAGGTTCCAACATTATCCCAAAATAAGCTGGATCCCAATGGATGTATCGAGAACAAAAATACGTCACACGGCTACTACGTAACCTCTTAAATATTGTATGCAATCCTCTTTTGATACTAAAATAAAGTCATATCTGTAAATCAATCGACGTAGCGGAAGGGGGGCTTATCCAATCCATGATAAGAACAACATTTAAGATTCACTTATTGTTGCGCTGGCCGCTTTTAAGATGAGCGATAACGCCATGTTGACAAAGATCTGGCGGCTAGTTCTGTGCCGGGTAGGGGTCCGTGTGATTATAGCCATTTTTATTATAGGTACTTATCAATATATTCCAAATTCAAATTCCTTTATTTGCTAGATAATGGATAAGTAAGTAGGTAGTACCTAGTAGGAGAAAAAAAAATTAACGTACTTATTAAATCAATCAACGTTTCCCGGTACATTGCTCGACAGGCCGTGCTCTGCGACATACGTCAAATCATAAAGAAGAAGAAGAATAATTACTTCATTTTAAAGTTATCCAATGATAACCGACATCTCTCAATCTCTATACCCTCATCCAGGTGGATTGACCTGAAGACAGCGGGTACAGAAGTGTACCTGGATACTGAAGACTCAAGATCGATCAGTCTAAAGCACATTGGTCTGAAGGCCCTGACAATTATTAAGTACCAACGTACTTTACTTATAATGATTACCCAACAATCACCATTATATTCCTACATTCACGATTAGATATACCTAACATGGTCACACAAGTCCTCTAGTAGGTAGATAATTAAATTTTTGATAATACTTACAGGAATTCTATATTTTAAAAACAATTTTAAAATTAGATCGAATCTGAGAACTTTACAATTAAAAAGCACCTTTTTCATTTTCGGGTAATTTTTCACAACTAATCGAAACTCCTTCGATAAGAACCGAAACTCCTTGAAGAAATTTCGGAGTACTTTTACTCACTCATATCATCCTTGACAACATTTGAGCTTAATTCCAAAGGTCATCTTTTTTTCTACAGAACCCAAACTATGATTCACAATCCAAATCAACCTTTGTCTTCCAACGTAGCCGCGTGACGGCCCATAACTCAGTGGACGTTCATTTTTAAGATAAATTATAACAATAACGAATGATTTATTGCATATTATACACATTTGTCTGTTTCACGCCTATTTGTATTGTTTGTAGTGAGATCATTTTTTGCTTGACAAATATTAGTGTTTTGTTTCGGTTACCGCAATGGCTGATGGGCTAATGATTGGAAAGATGGTCACCCGTTTCGGGGTACTGGGTTCGAGTCTTTTATTCGCTTTATTTTAACTTGACTGTACGTAGAAGGGCTGTCTTTCCAGCCTATTTAAAAATGACCATTGTACGGGTGAGGTATTTTTTATTTGTTTTGCTGTCAATCATTAGATAAGTACTAGATTATTATTGCGATGTGTATATTGAGAAAATGTTCAGTGGTAACCTAAATAACTAAAAATAGAAATTACTAAAGACTGACTGCTTATTCCTAGAAAGCTGTCATAAATTATTCACACATAATTGTGGAATTTAACGTAAGACAGTTATAAAAGTCATAAAATATTTTTCATAAGAACTTCTAATCCTCATTTATTAAGCCCAACATTATTACCACACGACCCTTTTCATGCAAAACATAATAATATTTCGCGAAAACAAACCGCGGCCCGTCCTTGACAACAGCCGTTTGCTGCACAATAAACTATGAGCGATGTAAATACCAGGAATAAAAAAATAATTATATCTACCTACTATTAAATTCTATAGTGCTCGTAAAAGTTTTACCTACATCTTAGTCTTAGGTACCTTAGGAAAAACAAATAAACGTACACTATTCATCCAATTGATCTAATTGGTTTTTTAAACACCAAAATGAAAATATTGTTACGCACCTCTGCAATCAAGTAAGATGTAAACTGGCAGGAGAGAAGATGGGATGGTCATTTTGGAAATTATCAGATTTATTGTTTTAAAATGTTGAGTGCATTTCCTTGTTGATTCAATAAATAGAAGATTTAGGTACGAGTAATAAAACCATTACATTTATGAATATTGATGTAGGTATGTACGAAATCTTCTGTATTCTGATTTTTGTATTCTAATTTGTTTACGTTTTTAATTATGAATATTCTCTTTTAATGCTAAGATGCGACCGGTCCATTAATAACTTATTTGGTGGATTCAAGAACTGTCATTTTTGCATAGCGAAAAATTTATGGGCTAACCTGTTCTTTTATGACTTTTATTCCAACTGATACGACTGAAATTGTAAAAGCATTAAGCTTTTAGCTTACTGATATAATCAATACCAATTTTTAAATAAATCTCATGTTTGTGGGGACCTAGAACATACTCTACGCTGCAGCATCCTATTTATGAAAGCATTAAGGTTGACCAAGCTCGCGCTCCAATTAAATTATTAGTTATCTGAAAGCATTCAAACAATATTAATTTAAACAAATACTTATCCAGATTATAAATTTTAACCTTTAAAATTATTTCGAAGGTTAGTTTATAAACACAATTTACGTTATAATAAAAGAAATACTTGTTTATTATTCTCCTGTGTCAAACAGAGATAAAATTGTATTGCCTTCATTTGGACAGTTGAAACAGTGATTGTTCCCGACCGTGGACGGTATCAATAAAAGGTGATGTGACGTCGGAATGCGCGGAATGTCCGATGCTATCATGCTTTTATTTTGAACATAAATTTTGCTTCGACCGCAGTGACTAGCTGATTAGTCATAGTTGGTGTTATAATGCGACTTAATTAAGTTTTCCTTGTCTTTTAGAATATATTACACGGCCTTCGGAGATTTGTCTTTGTCGGTGTTTAGAAGTATTTTGTATCTACACACCTATGTTAAATAGATGAAGAGTTGCTTTAGTATTTTTTATGAAAATTAAATATAAACGTTAGAGAAGGTTGGTAAAAGATATATAATACCTATGCCAGGATACTAAATTAAGCTATCATCCATACTATACTAATAAAGTATACTTATTGTATTATTTAGGTAATATTTTTTACAGAGCTATCTAAAACAATAAATGATTTGAATTGATTTCATTTAACATTCATCAGAACTCAGGGAGAACCTGACGCCATTGCTTATGCCTAAATGCCATGTATGTATAAAGTATTGAAATTTGGTCCCTGTAAATCTAAATCGAAATTAATTTTATTTTGTACAAAAATCACTTCTTCAAACAAAATCATAGCAAAGTTATAAATTGAACAACATTTATTGCGCTACAATCACAACTGTATTATCTATAGACCTGTGTATTTCTATAGATTCCCATCTATTCTGTATATTTACTAAAACATCGTTGAAACGACCTCTTTGTTGTTAAAGGGTAATTAATACTTGTACACAAAACTAAAAGGCACCCTAACAGTCTGAGCGGTAAGGTTGATTATTGCATAATATTTGGTTAATGTTACGTGCTAATTGGGACATGAAAGGAGTCATAAATTTCTGTGGGCGGCGATCATTGTGAATCCGATCCTTAATTAAAAACCGTTTATGGCGCTGTAAATGTGTCTAAGAAGCCCATAGACTTACGAATATCAATAGAATAGACTAACTCAAATCTCTAGCTACAATGACGTATAAATACTCAAAGAAATAAAGTTGTTTAATTTAAATTACCCTACGTTTATAACTATTATTTTTTTCGCTTTTGAGTCTTTTAATTAGCCTTAGACTAAACATTATTAGTGGACAAATTCACTAGTATTTAGCCGATTGAGGCAGAAAGGTAGGTACCTACTCGTAATGTTTTTCGACCAATGCGATTTCTCTTTATAATCCAAATGGCTTGCTTAAATTGTACATACTTAGATTGGTGTCCAATATGTAATTGCCATAGGCTATTTTTGTTTCATAAGACGCTCCACTAGCTTATCTTTAAGTATTTAGGTTGTTGTTTATCTTAACTTACATACATATCATAAAATTAAAAGTTGGAGGGGGAGCTCTGATTGTCTGTGTGTTTGGAAGAGCATCACGTAAAAACGGCTGATTTGACAGAACAATGGATGAAATACATAAATAATCCTGAACTCGGGGCGTGCTTTACTATTCCTCTCGACAGCTCTATACATTGATAACTCTATATTGCACAGTCGGTAGCCCGTCATTAGCGTTTGGCGCGAACTTACAACACGACGTAATTGGCCCTATATATCATTTGCGTCTGTCCGTTCGTCCGTCCGGTCGTTTTATTGCAGCACCACAGTAGCCCATAAACTGTGGACGTGAATTTGTTATTCCAATGTCGTAAAATAATAAGACTTTTTTTTATTTATTGAAATAGCCAACGAGTCCTGTTAGAGTATTTGTCATTGTTTGAAACAGCTTACTTCATAGGACTCGTTGTTCAATAGTTCGTATGAACATGATTATTGACAAAATTAAATAAGCCTTTTAAATAAATAATTATGTATTATTTACACCAGCTAAGAGATTTGGATGCTTTTGCCAAGGAGAGAGTAGCATTAAAATACTACTATAAGTAGATAATGCTTGAAAGGTCCTTCTGACTATAAGCGGACTGCTTCAAATAGTCGGGTTTGCAGAAATAAAAAATAGACTGACAGATTGAACCTGAACTTCAGTATAGTTCATTCACCTTTCTTAGTATCTTGATACATAACAAACACCGTATTTATTACCTACCCATCTACTAATGCAATCGACCACATAAATAAAACAATTAACTCAAGCAATATTTTTTTTAATGTCCATTAATTGTATGTAAGTATTCATGCCTTTCTGATTATGTATTCATAAACGGTTGACTTCAATTTATTAATTAATCGATAAGATACGACATTTAATTCACTCGAATACGCAGTCACTTGCTCCAATTACCTCCAAAGTAATCCAGTAGCACTAACAATTATCAGTACGATCTCATCTCATAATCAACGAAATTCACTGTATCGTGCTTCTTTGATTGACACCACGAGCTTTTTTAACCAGTGTAAAGACTCTTACACACACACCGGTTTCCTGAAATCAGAGATAAATAACATAGGATTTTTTTTATAGAAATCAAAAATTAAATTAAAAATCAAATATCATTTATTCATATAGCTACATAGCCTATCTATGATACACTTATGCACGTCTATTTTTTTTTATTTACCCCTGTTTCATAATTTCCTAAAACCTAATCACCATTGTATCTCGGAGCTTACCTACTCAATTCTACTACGTGGGTACGTAAAGTGGTTTACCCTAAAACGTAGCGGTTTGAATATAATTTTCCCAAGAAAACCTTCGGATAACATCTACGGAATAATTGTAAGCCCACCTCTCGTTCCGTGTGTCTCGTGTAAAACTATCGTCATTTTTTGAAGAATAAAAATATTTTTTTCAAATTTAAAATACAGCCTTTATTACATAATATTGCTTCATACCTATTGACAGTCCACTTTTGGACCTAATGCTTGACAAACAAACAAAAATCAAATCTTTCCTCTTTATAACGTTTAATGTAGATTAAAAAAAGTATTGTATTCTCGTAGCTCGTCTATTCATTTGTCGGCAATTTCCATAAAAAGAAAGAGTAAGAAAGAAGAAGAATATTCAATAAGTAATTAAACAAAATGTAATTCCCATTCCCATTCTGTAAAATAAATAAGTTCCGAGATTGTCGAGGCATGTACCTACCTAATACAGTTATAAAGGCGGTAGCACACGCGCGGTAATGCGCTCCTTACGACACAATGACTTATTACCAGATACCATCACGTTCAATTAACATTCCGTGACGTTCCCCAGCTTATGTAGGGCTGTCACTTCATTAACTTTCAGTCGATTGAGATGTCACTTACATTTGCGGTTAGTGGAAAAATATGTTTTTTGTTTGTAATTCTTTATTCGCATTATGAATAAAATTAACAGTTATCTGATAAAGAACTGTAAACAAAATTTATTATCTCAACTAGGATTACAACTACTTACCTAATTGAATAACGGACGCTAAGTAATGGCATTAAAATAGACAAAAACGTACCTACTGTTCAAGCTTGAACATTATATTACAGTAGTTGTTTCAAATTGATTGGTCAATGTAATTTTGCACGAATCAAATTTAAAGAAGCAACCCTATTTGGCCAGCAAGTAAATGTCAAAATGCCACTTTTGTACGTGGAGGCAAGCCGTGAGAAATTAAGCCTGTCCAGGTTTTTGTTCCACGCCTTAAGAGCTCATCTCGGAATTGGAAGTAAATCTTTTCTTTGTCTCAATGATTATGTGAATATGTGGCCAGTAAGTTGAAACGATCAACTGACTGATTTAACAAGCTTTGAGATATTGATATTTGCCGTAACAAATTTCAGATTTTACTCGATTGTGCCGAAAGGAGGTTAATGTTTTTTGCGCGTTTGTATGTTAGTATACATGTATGAATTTATCCATGTATGTACACAGCCTCTAAGGTAGTCAATTCGTCTCCTGAATTGAACTGATTTTAAAATAATATATGATTTTTTAATATCCCTTCCTGAAAGTTCGATATGAAACCAGAATCCAGGTTCTACAGGTTCTAATATAAATAAACATTTATTTATCGTCAATAAGTTAAAACAGGTTTTTTCTAGACAGATTTATTTGAAGTCTAAATTAAAGATTTGATTACAAATTCAACAGAAGTTAAAGGTAAACGCTACAGCGAACAAGACGACTAAGAAAAACAACGACACGCCATAATTAATGCAATCATAAATCAGAATTCCGTAACGAACGAAAATGGGAATGTTCAAGAAATGTCGCCCCTTGTAGCCTTTATTAATCAAAATACGAGTTCGTGCACAAATTAAATTAAGCCTGAGAATTGGCTCCAATAAAAATGTGGCCACTGGATTATGTACGATAAGAATCAATTTGCACTTGATTCTTCGTTCGCTAATAATTATTGCAAAAGGCATAAAGCTGAAATTACTGAGTTTCGTTATGATTCCGATGGCATATAGTAATGGGATCTCTAAGGTGTCAACGTGCATGTAAGGTTATTTTGTTTTTGGAGCTAATAAAAGATTTACGTCCCGCTGCGCCGTCGTACCATCAAGCTTAGCTCTGCTTGTCTACCTAACGTATGATACCGTTGGATTATTCACTGTCCATTATTACGATACGAATATGACACGAACCAGTTCATTTTAAACTTAAATTATCGCAAACTTCATATTTTACTTAAATAAGCTCGACCGTATTAATGAATGCAATTGGATCGAAATATCGGCGTTGGTAATACGTAAGTTTATCGTAAGCTTCGGTAAACAGTTTTAAATTTACTTCGTGTTGAATATAATGTTTAAATACATTATGTTCATTACTTTCTGTCAATCTTTCGTGTAAATTAAGTATCAATGAAGCTGCAAAATCAAAGACAAGACTGAAACTTACTATTTTGCAGTACTGCTTTATCGATAATTTTTATCAATGTTCTCAAAATGATTGCCTCTTCGATATCAGTACGAAGCTGCAAGATATTCGGCAGATTTTAACAGTTCGCAGCTGGAGAGCGGCTACCGATCCTCGGGTCATTTCTGACCCAAAGGTCCCTAAATATGTCCTTGTCTACCGCAAAATGACCCGCGCCGCGTCATTACGCGCTCTGGCTACATATTGTTAAGGAGACTATGCACTGATATTGTTTACCTATTAACTGGTGCTAGTTTTATTGTGTTACAGCTAAAACTCGTCAATTATATATTTTGAATTATTTTCTTTCAGCAAGATTTGAATAATGGTATCTTAAATTTTCGACGTCCAGAAAATTACTTCAAAGATTTTTCGTAACCGTAATTTTTTTAAGCCAGTAAACTCCTCCACATTCAATGAATACGGCCCTAGAACATAACTCTAGGTCATCACAAATTTTAAAACAATTCTCTATTAGCTAGATTTGAACAACCTTATCAAATCTTCACGTACTGTCCAGACAACTTCAACAATTTTTCGTACATTTTGTGGTTCATAAAAGGCCAATGTAGTTCCTCCTCCGCCTCCTCCGACAATGAACATGGCTCCTATCCCCAGGTCAGTGTGAGGAGACGAAGGTGTACACAGCGGGACACCGCAGCCACCTCGCTCGCATAAATTCGACATTTGTCACGGCATTAACACTCAAAAAAGGGGTTTTTATCATGTCGCCCTCGCATCCGGTAATCGCGTGAATATATTGTGCTCGGCCTTTTGTTGTCACCGATTAAAATACCTAAGTCCGATTCAAGTCCGATTCTTGGTCGTTTGGCTCTGAAATGTATAAATTGTCACTTTACCGTCATTGTTAGAAAGATGATGCATTGTGTGTGATTTGTACTGTACATTCGTACATTCGATTTTAAAGTTTTATGTTTCTGATTTTAATTTCCCAGCCTTTTTTAAATGTGTATCTTTTGGTAATGTATTTATCCGAGTAGTATTTAAATCTGAGTTTGAAGCACTATAGGTAATAACTGCCTCAATCTATGGTAGATCACTTTATATGCAAAAGATCTCAGGTTCGATTACTTAAGTTATGTGATCTACAACGGATAACTTTTTAGAAATTTTAACGTTCACGAGGAATATTGACGTAGAGGGGTCGGTTTGAAAGTTTCATGTCTAAAAATGATTAGGAAAGAGACTTTTTACTACTAGTGTCTTCCCAAAATCATAATTCATTATTTCAACGTAACCAAGCACCCATTAGTGATTTATAGTAATCGCGTAAACAACTATTAGACCATATGTACAAAGCTAATCAAATTTACACGCTGATGCACACAAAATAAAGCGTTACAGGAACATATATTACTTGAATTGTTGCAACAATGGTATAAACAGACGCGTTCAATATAAAAATAGAAAAAAACCATCAATTCGAGTAAAGAGTGATTGTGTGCGATTGTTGTGCAAACTTGCGATCCGATACGCTAAATGGGGCAGAATTAAACGGCCCGCGAATGTGAACGCTGCCTAATGACACAGAAATTGAAGACTTCAAAGGAATTCGAACCTTATTACTAGCTGTAAGGGTAGGATTAAGGTTGAGGTTAACTAAAACTCTTAATGTTTTCATAACGTTAGAGTATAAAAAAATGGAATCATCCACGATTATAATAACGATAATCGACCGTTTACCTCGTTTGCTATTATTTTTCTCTGTATAGAAAAACAAAATGGCGGCGCTTTTTAGATCAAGCGGTGCCTTTGCGCAAATCAAGTCATGCGCATAAAAATTGATACAATGGTTTATGGATATGATATTATGGGATTTCCGTCTTCAGATGGTTCAATGAAATATGTGTTATTGTCTATTTCCTGTTGCTAAAATAAATTATTTCCTCAATTTTATGTAGAAAGTAGTTAAGTAGGATTTACAATACACATTCCCACAAAGAGATCATAGATATCACATTAAGTAGGTAATTGAATAATTCGAAACTAACTGATAAACCTAAATATACATATAAAATCTACTGGGTCACATAACTCATCCTCAGAAGAAATAGTTCCTAATCTTAATACTGGATGGATAAAAAGACGTATAAATAATGAAAGCTACCTAATAGGTGACAGATTTAAAACCACTAATATGTACTTCCAAACCCTAATTAAAAAGCAAATTAGACTACATTAATGTAAGTTAAATTTAAAATAAACCAAAAGTAAAATTTGTCATTCAATCCACGTAAAGTATTCGGGGCAGTCGATGCCGATACTTTTAATTACGCGTCAAATGAAACGCTATCAAGCAAGAAACGGTCTATTAAGAAGTCTCAAAACACCCTTTTATATCACGATACGATCTCGAACAGATCCTTATTAATAAAGTGGAATGCGCCGCACATCTCACAAAAACATATGTATTCTACAAATAAAACAAAATAGCACTAAGTAGGTAGAAAAAACTTTCAGTGAGCGGACCAGAACTTGACGACTTCTGATCGCCTTTAAATGATTCCAAAATCAAGCTGAAATAAACTCTACGTTTGGTTTACTAAAGTCGTGATTACCTTGTAGCTTTTCGACCTGTGAGGCGATAGCGGCGAGTTTAGGTCAGAAATCCCAAACAGTTGGTACACCTGTTTAAGAAGCGTTGTTCAGCCCTTTAGGTACATATTTTTGTAGCGCATTCTTCAAAAGGCATTCTTTGTATTTATTTTAAAAATGACTAGTCATTAATTGATACTGATTCCAACTATTTTAACATGCAACGCCAATAAGAGAAATTTAAAGCATGACTACAAATAAGTATTTGAAATGATGATCTATTTTTAATACATCAAATTCCTAGACAACAACCAGTAGGTATATCTGATTAACATAATATATTATGCAATAATTGGAAATCATTTAAGTAGTTCTAATCATAATGATAATAGAAAAAAAATCTTAATTTAAAAGACAAAATAAAAAAACTTCAACTCGGAAGTATCGTTACTAAAGAATTTAAAGAATGATGATACCATCAACCTAGTTAATTCTACAATTGTAAAATACGACGTTCCAAATTTGAAACATGGTGGTAAACTTTTTAAAATATTCTCAATATATAAGCAAAGAAACAATAATCCGGTGTCGCGGTCGGCGTCGGCATGTCTGGCCGGTTCGATAACTCCCAAACTGGTTCTCTAATGCAACACTATTCAATTCTATTCGTTATGAGCGGTTTCCTATTGATGTTTTTTTAGATGACAAAGGTATTTGAGTTCATCTTAAATTGTCATACATTGAGACGTGTTACGATGTCATCTTGCGTTAGTGGCGATAAAGACTCGAATATTTTGGATTGAGATTGTTTATAGGTGTCTTAGAATTAGGAGTCTTTACAAAGACACAATTTACAAATCACCTTACGTTTAATACCTCTTTACTTTCATCCTATGTCACAATTTACTATTTAGTTTCTCTCGGCATATTGTACTGAAAATCTTCAACATCATCATTACATTACATTATTATAACTGTACCTATTATTGTAAACATTGTTTTTTAGAACCATGCACCCGAATCCTACATCATTACATCTAATACAAATGTCGCCATGCTTTCTCCAATAGATGTTGCAAGAAACGACATAGTTGCTCTAAATCTTAGCAAAATATTCAAGTCTCTAGTACATACTTATAATAATTTGCCTGGTTAGTAATATTGACCACATACTCTAAAGTCAACTAAAGAATCTTAATGATTGTGACATCCAATAACAAATTAAATTTAAAAGTAAATAGAAAGCCAAAGAAAAACAAAGAACATAATACAACGATGAAACAATTTCGAAACGTGCATCGAGAACCACGAGCCAAACAAAAACTGGCTGTAATTACGTACAGTGAATCCGAACAACCGATTTTGAGGTCGACCATTTAACTGACACACTCCAACCGTCAAATTTAAATAACGAACCTTTCGTCGGCTTCAACAACTAACCAACTTCATCTATCACGACGCCTATAACCTAAACTACAGAAACTGTTTTCGAATGAGGCAACGTAAAAGTAACTTAGACGTCATCATGTACCTCAAGATCTTTTTTTAACGTAAGAGTAAGACCATTAAATTGTAATGAGTGGTTGATAAAGTGGTCCTTTATTCAACCACGTGCCAGTCACCGCACTGGCCACAAAGAAACTAACTACCGTTCTATGTAATACAATAGAGAAAAATAATTGAACAATTAATGTCGTAAATTTTGGTATAATGGCACTCGAAACACGGGGCAGAGTAATTGGGAGTCAAGACTCTTTTTATTATAACAAATCTTAGTTTTAAGTGCGTTCCCTAATTGCTACTTTACAAGAGTCAAGCGGCCTTTCGAAACTGAATGATGCAATGAGTTTTAAATGGGACTGCGCGTATAATGTTTATGATAGAAGTCGTTTAATAATTCTATGCCGAATCAAGAGACAAACAACTAAAGTAAAAAGCCAAAACCGAAAAAGAAACAAAAAGCAGTAACTATCAAACAGAAATATAAAACGTTATTTTGCATAGTGTATTGGAATAAAAAATCCTGAGTTTTCTGTTTAGCAAGTACAGAGTCATATTGTCCGTACGTCACATGAATATAGTTTCTCATGAACACTTTTGCGTATGTATTTGAAAAGTAAAGAAGTTACTCAAACCATACAATGCATACAATTCAAAATCAAATCAAATTCCAATTCAATATCATTTGTTATCTGACCACAATCGCGTAAGACAAGGGACACTAATTCTATAAAAGCAAAGGGTGACACTTCATTGTAAATAAAACCGCAGGCAAGAATAACAATAATCAATTGAAAGCCAATTTGAACTTTAAAGCTTAAAGATATAGAGATGATTGTGCAGATGCTATCACAGTAATAACTTTGGCAGCTTATAAAATTAAGATTATCGCATGACTTAGTTTTTCCGTACTAATGCTTCTGTTGAATGACAACAAACGGAACAGGGAATCAGTCTGTGAATTTCTCACGGTGTCATTTATTGATATCGCAGATATATCTGGATACTTGGCACATAGCGACATGTTAACAGTATCGAAATTAAATAAAATATTTGAAGAAATTCTAGGAATTTCCAAAACAATAAAAATCGTTCCAAGAACTATTTGTAGCCGCACTAAATTCACTAATAAACTTACAACACACAATCATAATTAAATAAAGTTTGCGCGCCCGATAAATACAAATTTCTAATGATTTCTCACGAAAAAGTTAACAATAACCGAAGAATGGAACGCGAGCGAACAAAATATTTCTTTAGAAATGTATTCTATGATAATTATTGAACGGCAAACAGCCAACATCGTCATAGTTGGTGATGTTTGTATAATAGCAGCCATTCACCAACATACAGAAGCCGAAAGACATTTAAAAATACAGACCTTAGAAATTTCTCCTTCACTTGTCTTCACAAACAATGCTGTGCTCACTGCTTCAAGTGGTTGGACGAAGAGAGCACAAAGACAGGTTGCAGGGAAACCAAATATTATCACGCACAGCGGTCATCTTTGCCGCAAACAATTGACTGGGCATGAATGGATGGGTGAGACATCGGAATTACATTTGTTTTTTGTAGATAACTGCCTGGTTTGTAAGCCAGCATATTATATTAGAGGAACTACGAGAATTCTGATTACGTATCCAGTGGTTAAATATAATGTGTGATGCAATGTTATAACCAAAAAAGAAGCAGATGTAATTGCGACTGTTATAAAGGCACAAAAGTACCTACTCAATTGTGTTAATTTTTCCTTAAAGTAAGAACGGGTAGAAAAATAATTATTATTAAGACTATAAGGGCGCTTGCAATCTTGGACGGAACACATTTTCGTTTGTTGACTAAGGACGTTACACATGTATCTATAGTATTAAACATATTGGTTGGTGTAATGTAAAATGCTTAAAACATGACGGGAGATTGGCGAAAAAATAAAATAAAAATAACTAACAAGTTTGACAACAATGACTTCAAGAAAATCATTTGCTTTGGTCCTGACAAGATTTAGGTCAGCGTACACATCCAAATTATCGACACACACGAACACTGCAGTATGCTACAGGCTCTTTCAAATAATTGAAAGGCCCTCGTGGTTCAGAAGTGAGTCGTTCGCAGCCCGGAGCGCTGTTCGTTAGCTGAGACAATTCCAGTTTCGCGAAGTCCTACGGACACAATACTGCCGATACAATTGGCGACCGACAATGGAGTTATTGTCATAAAATAGCCAATAGGTACAAAAATGACGGGTTACGAGTCGCTTTGTGAAGATCGCTTTGTTCCCTGTATCCTCGGGGAGAGACAACGTTACAATGGGTCCGTGAAACGTATTTATAAACGTTATGATATGAATGGATAATGTGCGATGCCCGTTAGTCAACAATGCCGACGAATCGAGATACCGACTTGTACAATTCTGGGATTAGATGCTTGATTTGTAAGATCGGACGGAGCCTGTTCTTGATAATAAGGAAGTGATTTGTATTAGATTTTATTAACACTTGAAACTAGTATTTGAGCTCTAGATTGCGTGTGACTGCATTACTTCCGTTAGAGAGTTTGTGTTGAATTTCTATAAAACTACAACAGCACAAGATATTTTAGAGATTTTGTAAGCTAAAGCTCCCATAGGGTGATCATGGTCATTATTACAATTTAGTCCATTTCTGAAGACTTAAGTCTAGAAGTAGGGCTGTTCTATGATAAAGTAAGTAAACTATTAGAAAACTGCAAGGTAAAGGTCACAAAGCACATTCGTCACACAATAATAAATATAAAATTCTCCACGCCACGACAATAATCGATAGGTATCCAAAATGCCTCAGACGACCCGCCATTATACGGGACAAAAGATAAAAGAAAAGATATAAAGAAAGATTGTCTCTGTTCTGTTTGGACAATGCGGCGTGTCACCGACAGCCGGAGTTAGCCGCATCCAATGAGAATACTTCAAAAACTTTTATTTCTTTTTATAAATACGTGACCTTCATGATTAGAAGTCTATTCTCTAATGCCGAGTTTTCACTATACGAATCGGCTCGGAATTAGAGTCGGTATTGCACGTAAAAAGTGGTCTTTGTCCATGTGAATGCGTATAGTGAAAACCCCGCATAATATGTACTAGGAAAATATATATAGGTGTTAGGTACTTACCATTGTCTAACTTAATTCTAGTAAATAGAATTAAAGATTCAGTTTTGAATATAATAATTCCACAGGGTGAAACCTTGTTTTGTCCTATTCAATACGAATCGATTGATAATAATATTAATACTATTCAAAGTAAATCTTAAGTTTAAAATTAGATTTCGTTTCACACAAAGACAGATAAACAAACCCGGTGTAAGGAATCAAAGGATTTCTGATTAAAATAGTTTTAACCCTGCGCCCCGAATACGCAATACTCCGGTAGTAGGACCTAAAATAACAAAAAGATTGTTAAAGAAATAAAACTATTGTGCTAAGATATTGGATTCTACTCGCAAGATTGCGTGTCAGGTCCTTTGTGACAGTTTTTTTCTGATTTTCGGGTTCCCTAAACAAAATTTGGGAAACTGTAACACTGATGTGATTTTTTCAAGGCGTTAGTTTAACATTCTTTAGAATCAAAAGCAACCATGATTCTACTAAACCAGAAACCCCAGTTTTAATATCGATAGAGAAAAGAAGATAGAGTAAATTAATAAATAGCCCAATAGGACACAGGATTTTCTTGGGTGCCATGGACGACACAAAAAGGAACACATAGCCTTATCATAATTAAAATTTATGCCTCACTGGGAATCAAACCTAAAACCCTGAATGGGTCTATCATGGTACCCGTTGTACCAACTGGTCGTATTAAAAGCTACGGAACACTAATAACCACACTACTATTCGTAGATTACTGACATCTTTTGCAATACGATCCGTTGATGGATTGAGAGTGGGTTCTATAATTTTGACACCTGAAGAAGCGTAGTTATGGCGGATCAATTTGATCCCATTGTGCAGCCTGCATTGAGGTTCCCGGATGTATGGTGTTTGAGTTTTTATTGTCTGGCTTCAAGACTGACGACCGTGTCAACTCGTTTCACTGTTTTGGAGATTTTATAAGCATTCAGGAGAAACTATATGCATTGCAATTGAGTCCATGAAGCCTGCAATGGGTATTATTGGTTAAATCTGCTTAATTAATCACAGCAAATCTTCAGTTTACTTAATCAATATAATTTAACATCACAACATTTTTTCTTCATCCTTAACATGTGGTGTAGGTACTATTTTCTCACATACTTCAACGATAACTATTTGCCATCAAGTGGCCCGTATAATTTTTATCGTTAGCTCTTCAGATAAGAAAAAACGAAAATACATTTACAGGCCATGCTTAGTTATACTATAGCTTCATGTAATGTTCTTAGATGAATTTGTTATATTCACACGAATTCCTAGACAATTAAGCAAGAGGTGGACCCTTCCTTCCTCAACACTTCCCGCCTTCTTTTCCCATGATTGAGTCCATTGTGATCTTCTTCCAACTCAGCGTGACAGTCCAGCCCATCTTCGAAGGTCTGAAGGGAAACCTCCTTAGAATAGCTGAAGGGTGGCAGACGCCCCGCCGGCAAAGTCGCGCACGAACATTGTAACGTATTATTACAAGAATTAGAATTTAATTTATTGTTATAATAACTTATGTTACGAATAATGAGGTAAGAGGGACGATAAACGTTTTTTAGAGATGACTACCGGATTGTTGGTCCATATAGTTTGTTGCTATTTGTTTTAATCAGGAAGTTTCTACCTAAGTTTGATTACTTTACAGTCAATACTTCAACGAGGCTAGATAGCCTTAAGTGAATTTCACTATCAGTTAATTGCCACATGCTGCTAGCAGCACTAGAGATCCAGCTCAAAAACCAATTCTGTGATTCCTTTTTTAACATGCCCTTTCGGTTTTTTCTTATTTCTTATTGGTATGGACAGCAATAGCTATGGTGTTTTGCCATACCTATCCACTTATCTTTTAGTTTAAAATTGATAAGTTTGTAACCCACAATAAATGCGTGTATCAAAAACGCGCGTCATCAGGACCTTCAAAAAAAGTTGTGTTAAATCCATAGACGTAGAGAACTCAGATAAACGGATTTAAAATAACACTTAGTGTTTGATAAAGAACAAAACACTCAAAATGTTTCAATCGAAAACGAATTCCGGAGCATTTTCTTACCAGGCCACCCATTCCCGCCTCTCCCCGCGGGTTCTAACACACCATTCCCAACCATTCCTCCAGTCCTGCTGTGTTCCCCGCCTACCCGGGGAATGCCATAGGAATGTGTTCACATGAGAAATTCCCTATTAAGCTTAAGAATTCTTTCCGAGGCGCAAAGTAGGCGGTATGGCGACACAACCATGTTATTAGTAACTGTGATAATTTTAGCGTATTCCATAGTTGCACTATTAATTAATAATGCCGTGTTTAGTGTGCTGGCTTTTAACTTAACTAAGCAAAGAGTTCACATGGAAATTATGGACTTATTACTTGTAGCTGTTTAAGGTAAGGAATATGTATGTGTATGAAAGTATGAAATGTTGGTATTCAACTGCTATTTATGAACGATGACAGATGTATTTGAGAAGTGGTAAAAGTTAGTGATTTTCAAGATTTTATATGCTAACTGCGTTAGGTCGTTCGTATACGGAAGTATGTAGGTACCTATGTAAATATTTGTCCATTTCTTTCGTACGCTCTTAAGTCCAAATCGCTTGACGGATCGTATCATAATCCTGACGTTAGCTATATAACTAGGTACCTATTATCCGGATTTTTGTTGCCATTTAATAACTAATAATGTTACTTCAGTATTCAGTGGCAATAATTTCTTAAGGCATTAGTTTATATGGAATGGTAGTCGCCCCAGAGTAAATTAATCTACAAATTGTCGTTATCCGAAAGAAATCCCATATGAATAGGCACCATTAATTTAACTCTAAAACCTTTTAAAACAGATTATACTAATGCTATCATTATTAAATCATACTTTCATAAAATTCTCATTCAAAACATTTCAAAAACTGTCACATTATTTCTTAAACATAATCCTGTAATTTAAATGTAATTCGAACACATTAAATCATTTTAATTCATAAAACATAATGTAATTAGCCGATTTAAGTAGATTTATATCTCGGTTTATTTACCCCTTTACTTTAAACCCATTTCTGAAGCTTCATTGAACTCTCAGTAACCCAAAAGTCATTTCTTACTCATAATCCTGTACAGTTACTTAATTTTACATCACTACATATTAACTCAATAAACAATTTTAAACCATACCTCCTTGTTATAGAGCTGATAGTTAAACGAAAACGTTTGAAACTAAAGTGTCATCCAAACATGTAAATCATTAAAATTCCCATAGAGCAACGCATCTACGAAAAGAACATTGGTAGAGCACTCAAATTATACACCCCATGACAATAAAAAGATGTTTTAGCCATAAAATTACCGTAATGCATAATTAGTTGTATTATAAAGCCGTGAGCACGGCGGGCATTCTGTTAGCGAAACACTCCTAGACAAATAGTTGGACGCAACGTCGTAAGGGAACAATAGGCCGTGTTTACATTGTGTATGAATGTATAATTAATAGAGATATATAGCCCGGAGCATGAGAAAGTGGATCTGGTCAAGACTACATTAGGCACTGCGGTTCACTTGTAAATCAAAAATGGTAATTACGTTCTGATTGTCGGAAGTTCGGAGACATGTCATACTTATTATTAACATATTTAGCTTAGTAGGTACTGTTTGTAAATCTTTTAAACGAGGCAATAGGTCTTAAAGGAATGACAAGACTTATTCGAAGTCTATCTGTATGATATAAACGACTTTTTAACACTATACCTTTATTTTTTTTTAATATTGACACAAGTACGATACAATAGGTGAGAAATTTATTTATTTATTGCATTAAAATTTTTAAATCTTTTAATGCTCTCGCCCAATTCCCAATTTAATTTAACTTTTAATGCTCTTGAGAATAAAAATTCTGTTGATTTTTGTGAGGCTTAAAATATACGTAGGTACCTGTAGTTCTTTGCTTTGAAAATTTTCAGAAGAACAAAATGAGTATAGTAGGTACCTATAGTAATATTTGAACAGTCTTTTAAGTCTGAAGGTATACTAAAACAAAGTTAGTTCCACACTGGCACCACGACGAACTGAATGCGACACGGCTCACGCCTCTGCACGTCCAAACACCGCAAATCCTGAGTTATGTCGCCGCTACATATTATCGCACAATGCGTAATCAATAACAATTTGAAGACGCCACACGATTCTGATTTGTGTGGACGCGCGCTTACCTTTACTCAGGAAGTAACAAATTATCGCACGATCGTATTTTGTTTTGATTAGTGAACACAGATCTTTATATAATAGGTGTATTTTATTTGGATAGTCAATTTACTTTATGTGCTTTCGGTACAATTTTCTTTAATTTTTACCGAAGGCCGGCGTTAGAGAGATTATGTTTTTCGAGCGTATATAGGTAAGTACCTACGTCAATTTCTTTGACTCGCTCTAGAGTCCAAACAGGGTAAAGTAAGAGTTTTATTTGGGCAGTCGGGTTTTTGTTTTTTTTAATAATGTTTACTACTCTCTAAACTAACTCAAGCTGAAGACTTAGGTACCCTAGCAACCGTAACCTCGCGATGTCGCTATACTAACAACTCTAGTCTATGTTTATCGAATCATTAGATAGATAGATAAACACTTTATTGTTTGTAGTACACCATATAGAAGATATACCTATAACGAACATAATGCACATAATTAGTTCAAAACAATGGGCGTCCTTATCGCTACGTAGCGATTTCTTCCAGGCAACCCATTCCAGAGGCGGAGAAAAGCAAATTTAGTAAGAAAGAGGATGCGGCATACACAAATTAAAAACATTAAAATCAACACTATGTATAATTTTAACAATCTCTACATAACATACGTAAAGGTCGACCTACGCTCTAGCGGCGCCGCCACGAGCCGACGATCATATTGCCATCAATAACACCAGCGCCCTCACACCAATAATTCCACGCCTGTCGTATTTATCATCACAATAAAGTTTATGAAACTACGGTAAATACCGGCCAATGGAAGTATTTGAAAGTGCTTTTATACAGTTTGTTTATGAAACAAATTAGAAGGTTTTTTAAGTTTAAAGTTACGCCTTAGAAAATATTTTCTTACAAGCGAGTGGATGTTCAGCAATTTGATAATCTTTCGACAACTAGCTGGACTACTACTTAATATTTACAAACATAATTAAGCTACATTAACAGTCCCAATTTCCACAGTCCCATTATTAAAAATTAATAACTACTAAATAATCAAAGCAGTGATAGCCTAGTGGTTTGAACGTTGGTCTCTCGAACGGGAGATCCCGGGTTCAAATCCCACGGCACGCACCTCTAATTTAAAAAGTTATGTGCGTATTAGATACTAATTATCACTTGCTACGGTGAAGGAAAACATCGTGAGGAAACCTGCACACCTGAGAGTTCTCCATAAAGTTCTCAAAGGTGTGTGAAGTCTGCCAATCCGCACTAGGCCAGCGTGGTGGACTATGGCCTGTAGGTACCCCTCACACTGTGAGAGGAGACCTGAGCCCAGCAGTGGGACATTCATGGGTTGCAATGATGAAATAATCAATTCATTTAACCGACCAGCAGTCCCCCCTATAATCCCCCTACTCGAGATTTATCACGATATTAATGGGCGACAGGAGATGCCCGGATGGTAGCACTGCAAGCTCATTCGCTATTTACATGACAAAAAAAAAATTAGATTCCATTTATGACCGTAAAATATTGTCAGTAAAATATAATCAGAAGGTAATGTAGTAATTACTCAACTTCATAGAACACAATCTAAATTTGGCTCGATTTAAAAAAAACTCACAATTGTTTTGTGTTGAAAAACTTTTTCAACAATCAAACAGGACTACGCACATTATAATATTATTTATTGAAATAGATGCTTTTGATCTTTTAGGTTTTTCTGTAGACCGTGAAGGAGCCTATATGTTAACGAAACGTGCCAGGTACCGCACTAAATCAGGATTAGCGCTTCAGACCTCGGCCGTTTGTTGTATTTTATGAAGCCCTATTTTATTGAGAAACTTTTAAACAACGTACGATCAATAACATAAATATTTTAACTAAAATTCCTAGTAACACGAAACAGAGACATGCTACTTAATAGGTATATGGAAGACTTTTAAAAGAAACTTAAAGTTAATAATGTAGGTACCTACGTGATATAAAATCAGAAGGAGAAATAATAATTAAAGAAAGAATAGAATATTACAAAAGAATAAAATGTAAACCATTCTCTGCTATTTATTTATTTATTTGACACGAAAATTATTTTTATT